>JAPQWV010003220.1:0-44033 GCA_027422505.1 Craterostigma plantagineum
TTCTTCTTGAAGAACTTGGCGAATTTCTTTACCACCATGGCCATGTCTTCTGCGTTCTAGGGTCGACATCAATCAGTTCATCAGATGGCTGGGTGACTAGTGCGAGGCTCTTTCCACGAGAGGCCCTCTTTTGGACTTCAAGATTGGTTTCATAATTTTTCAAGATGTCATCAACCGTTGAAGTCCATGGTAGCTAGATTGTGAGACTCCCTCGATCGCTGACACCCTTCATATTAAATTTTTCTGTTAGTGTACGAGTTGCTTTTGAATTTAATACCTTTGTTTGACAGAGGATCTCCTAGGCTGGCACACTCGCTGGAGATGGTCAGAAGCTTCCCAAAGTACGTCGTAATAATCCTCGTCTCCTTCATTCTGATATTCTCGAATTGGCTTAAGAGGAGGCGTAGTTTGGTTTCTCGCACCGTAGTATCACCTTCACAGTACCTCTCGAGCAGATCCCACGCATTCTTGGCCGTTTGTACAGTTCTGGATTATCTTAAACATGAAGATATCCACCGTGGAGAAGATGCGTTGAGAGCCTTGTCATTGAATTCAGCTAGGCTTCGCTCGGCTGCCGTCCATAGTTCGACTGGTTTGTCGACAACCTCGCCATCTGCATCAGGTTCTGTCCTTGGTGGGGTATACCCGTGAAGTACTGCTTCCCATGATCGCACGGTCGATTGACTTGATACACTGACGAACTCGGACCTTCCAATACGCATAGTTGGTGCCGTCAAGAACAGGGACTTTGCCGATGTTGTTGGAACTGGTAATATCCATTGTAGAGGATTTTAAGTGCTTAGTGACGTCAAGCGTTGCTCTGATACCACTTTGAAGGTGGTCCCTTACACAATGGATAAAAATCGCTAAGTGATAAACTGATGTTGGACGTGATGTTGGGTTAACACTCGAACTCACTTTTTAAGCACAGCGGAAATGATAGAAATTTAGTAATAAAAACGAAACGAACACACACGATGTTTTGTGCAGCAAGTCAAATAACTTGCTGCGAGACCCAAGGGTAAAGATCCACTAGAAAGATGGATTACAAAAACTACCGAAAAAAGATAGTCAAAAGCTAGTCTAGCCAAAACCTACGAATCACTAAAAGAATTCAGCAACAACTAGACTGAAAAGAAAACTCTTTCAAGAAAAATAAACTCGCTCAAAGACGCTCTGTTTTTCGCTCGTGTTCGTCGTACTTCGAAATGATTAAGTCTTCGACTTATATATGTCTTCACTCGTAAAAGACTTGTCCAAAGGACTTGGCAACTTCCCACAAAGTCCACTAACGTCCACTAAGCGTATTTGGACAGTTAGTGACCGTTGGAACTTGACTTGATCAGCTCGAATTGCTCGATCTTCACTTGAGCTCCAAGTCGCCTATTTTTAGTATGCTGTTTTCCGATTTTTGCTCTAACTCATATACGCTTCTTCCACGAGGTTTGATCCGTTCCAGTCCTAGAATAAGTCCTACACAATACTGTAAAAATGCCCCGTCATTAGTAAAATTTAGTTTTGGGCATGAAAGATAAAACTGAGAAGGGAACATTCTCGGCCAACAAATGGTGGCTAGAATGTTACCCAACATTGTCAATGCTGAATGCTCAACATTAACACGCGTCGTTCGTTGCAATAAGCTGACAATGAGCGAGATTTCAAATGTTTTTATTCTTCTAGGCTGCGTTTACTTTGGCACACAGGAAAACAGAAATATAAAAGCCCAGATAAAAACTAAAGATAATAATCTTGTCCCATCTCCTTCTTGTTGTTCACTTGCCACTGCGTACCTCATTTTCATATATTCAATTTGACAAATATACCATTTGATAAAATTCAACCTAACAAGACATGAGCGTTCAATCGCAAATGCAGTGATGGTCAAATTGGTTAAAAGGATCTCATGCAACTAGCTTTCCTTCCCGAGAAACTCTTCTCCTAAATACCTTTGACATCGGCAACTTTGATTGCCAAATTTAGAGACATCTGCTGATATACAGATTTTTGCTATTTAATAATTGCTCAAAACTTACATCTACCGATATCTACTGAAAATCATTGCTAAAAATGAGCTAAAACAATACCTATCACTCGCTTTTGGATTTGTATGTATGTACCTTCCACATCTGTCGACATATATGAAATTGAAAAAAAAAACAGAAGGACTATGCAAAGAAAGCCGTGGATTATTTACACTAAGCCAAATTTGAATAGAGCATGATTTATCTCCCATCTACCATCTTAGTGGGGCATAAGCGCGGTCGGCCTTTTGCAGGGAAGAGGACCACTTCGAGGAAGGCAAAGCTCGGAGGCTTGCAATTGAACCTATACCCGCTCTTCATTTCCGGATGATCCGAGGAGCGAGGCACCGTCCAAGACCGCTTGAAAATCTCGAGTGGCCTCCATAAATATGGTCTGTGGTCTGCTCAAATCATCTGAGAGAACGTAAATTGGGGTTTTGAGAGTGGAGGGTCTTTTTGGTAATTTCCATGAATAATAGTCGTGATGGAGTAATTAACTTGCCCAAGCCCACTAGATAACTTATCTGGGATACGAGAGTTTACAGTAGCGGGCTCACCTTAATCTCGGCTTATCCAAATCCATAATTGGAAAGGAAAGTGAACAATATTATGCTGAAGTGAATGTACTTTATCTAACAATATTAGTAGACTTTGACCATTTTGGTGATTGACACGTCATCAAATGGTACCCCACTAATCAAATGTTTTACTGTACTTCAGGTAGAGAATAACAAAGTCGTACGACATTGCGATTGCGTAAGATGAGCAACATCATAACCAAACTTCAACAACTAATTTATTTAACATTTATTATTTCTTTATGGCTACGTGTGTTTATTTGGATGCTTGATGAACACAATTTTAATAAAGGGTTTAATTAAAGATCATGCCCCATTAAGTATTTTAGTTTTTGGTTCAGATCCCATTACATTGGGCTTTAGGATTAAAGACCCACTTTTCGAAAAATTGAGGGGTCAGGCCCTAAAATGACGCAAAAAGACGTATTAACCCTGACATATGCCAAAATTACGTTGTATTCCATAAATAATCCGTTCCAGCCAATATAACAGTCGATGCTGAAAAAGAACACTTTCTTTCACGTGGATAACAACAGTCTTGTATCGAGTACCATATGTCGTCTATTTAGTAACAAATAACGTCGCAGAAATAACACAACATTAAAAAATAATACCGCTTCCTGCAACATCATTTGTTAATGTGTTTACTGCAAGAATCGGCATTATTTTTGAATGATGTTGTACTTCTACGACTTCGTTGTTACTAAATAGACGTCATATGGTACTCAATACAAGACTTTTGTTATCCAAATGAAATGAAGTGTTTTTCAGCGCAAAACTGTTATAATTGTTCTTAAACCTCCACCTGCCCACCCCCTGTTTTCCCAGACAGAAAATTCATCATTATGGGGAGCAATGCTCGATCAGTGGGAAAAATAGGGTTCGATAGTCCGATGTAATAAATATGTCTGTTAATAACATTTTACTGTCGATAAGTAACGTCTTATGCCGTTAAAGTAACACTTATGGTTTTTACGGTAACAAATCAGTATAATTGTGTAACAGTTATAATGTTCTTGAACCCTCCACCCGACCATCCTCCCCTGTTTTCCTAGACAGAAAATTCATCATTATAGGGAGCAATGGGTTACCAATTTTCAATCTCGAAACGTGTAATAAGATCGAAACGCTAATGATTTGATCTTTTATAGAAAAACGCTAATGGTCGTCGCGTCGAGTTTAGGGTTTACGGTTTAGGGTTTATGGTGCAATAACGCATGATGGAAAACAAAACAAGGTATTAACAATCGACTGTGTTCGATCAGTGTGAAAAATGGGGTTCGATATGTAATAAATATGTCTGTTATAACATTTTACTGTCGATAAGTAACGTCTTATGACGTTAAAGTAACACTTGTGGTTGTTACGGTAACAAATCAGTATAACTGTGTAACATAAAACTGACGTCAAATACCATTCAGAAATAACTTTTATTAAGGGTAATTTCGTCAGATCACAGTTTTGTGTCCTTTTCACTTATTTTTTTTGAAAAAATAGGTCCTTATAAAAAAGAAAATTCTGACAGGGCTGATTCCTAATTTCAAAATATAATAGGACGTCACACAAATTTGCCCTTTAATAAATTTAGGGCGAATATTGCCACCCATACACAGCCCAGACAATATAAATGAAATAAACGTCCATGTAACTAAATGAGATGAGAATATGATATAAAATCCACTAACTTACATGAGCAAAAATATACGTTCAAACAATCATAAATAGATGTCGTCACAACTTCAGTTGTGATGACCACCAAGAAGAAAATAACCCAAAATTAAATCTCTCCCCCTATTTATAAATTCATTGCAAAGCATAACAAAAGCCATCAAAGACTCAACGTCCCTCTTCTCCGACCGATACTTAATGGGCCTCGCCGAGTGCTTAGGAAAGAATAAAATCGTCGGAAAACTTCCCATCATAAGAAACTCCTTCGCAAAACCTTCTCCTCCTCGCCGTCCGCCCTAAACTTCCCAACCCTAATAACGCCACCACCTTCGCCCGCCAACCTCTGTGCCAACTCCACGTAAGAACCTTCCATCGCCTGGCAAAATTGACACCACGGAGCATATAGCAATACTATCCAGGCCTCCCCTCCTTTCCTCGAGCCTAAGCAAATTCTCCATCGCGAGCTTGCTCAACCCCAAGATTCCCCGACGCCAAAAAAGAGATCGTTTTTTGCATCGTTAAGGCTATCGGCGCTTTTGTCCTCGTCCTTGACGTTTCCCTGTGAAGGCCGCACTCCTTAGCCGAGCGTCCTCCCACCACCATCGACCCTCGCGCTCGTGCTGCCCGGGCAGGACGCCCTGGTGCACGGCTCGCACCCTATCGAGACGTAACCGTTCGCGTGGAGGGAGTTCACGGGCACGTCCATGGCTCGGAGGAAGGCCCACACTTCGGTTCCCTTCCTTCGTGTTGGCCATCGGGTTCCACTTCACCAGGCTTCCCGCCCCTCCGCCGAGCCCTTCGAAGGCGGGGTCCACCTGAACCACTGGGATCTCCGACCTGCGTGTTCGATGGAAATATAATATGTAAGATTTTTTGTAAAAAATAAATAAATAATGCGGTCCCTTCTGTAGAGATTTTTCGGGTCCAATTCCAGCCCAAGCCCAAGTCCATAAAACTTGTGGGGTTCATCTCTAAAATCAATTGGTAATAGAGGGAATTAGCCCAAAAGGTTAAACGTTTAGGTGGATAATCTAGTGGTCATCAACAATTGGTAGATTTAAATTTGGACTTTGTCCCCGATTTTTTTCAGGCCCAATTCTAGGCAAGCCCAAACCCATATAAGCTTGTGGGATTTCTCTCTAAAACCAATTGGCGACAGAGAGAGTTAGCCCATAAGCTTCTATACATCAACTTCTTCGATTTAATCGACGTGAAACTTGAATTTGACACACAACAGTCCCACATCGAATAAATCAAGCTCTCAATTGGTTAGGAAGGACTCCTTGATTTCTAATTAACTACCTTGTCCCTGGGGACTGGTCCTTGCGCTGGCCAGTGATCCATGCCTTGAGGCCCGTGAGGGCTTTCCTTAAGGGGCGGACTTTCCTTACTCGGCAACATTCTTGGTGGCCGTCTCGTAGAAGGAGAAAAGGCCCTTGGTTCGGACCAAGCTTGGACTTCTTCGGCGTCTGGGAAGGTGTATTCGATGCGTATGTCGTAGCGCTTTTCGACCTCTTCGAAGTATCGGTAGGTCTCGGGGTTCAGCCGACCGTGTCGAGGCTGAATACGCGGAACGGGCGGCCCGTCAGGCGAGCGTATTCAATCAAAGCAACTCTTCGCGCCACTGCGTATAAATTAATACGGAATTTTCGGATCAGCAGTGAATTAATTAACAGAATTCATATAATTCAGTTCACCCGAATCAATTAAATCAATATATCAGGAGACAGCTTCAGTTATCATTCGACTTGAGGTTATTATTATAGTCCTCAAATTCTAACTATTACTACTAAAGTATAGCATACCTGAAAGCAATGGCTATGTCGTTTCCGAACTTGGCGAGCGCCTTGTCCATGATCTCAAGTGGGGAAGCATTTTCGAGTTCTTTAGCCAACTTTTCGTAGTCCTCAACCTCTTCAACTTTCTCCTCCACCTCTGAGGAAAACAGCAAACGAAGGACAAAATCGTCGATTCGCAGCAACACACAGATGTAAGAAATGAAAGACAATGTAAAAAGAGTCTAATTTCTATTACCAGGAGCAAAACAACGTCGTCGCCGAGGGAACCATTGAATCGTTCCTCTTAGGCTCAGCATTCAGCGCCTTGACGGCGGTTTGCCTCCTTGATGAAAACCATACCCATCATCGTTGATAAGCTCTGAGGCCGATCCAACGGCTGAAATGAGCTCAATTGGGAGGCTGCAAAAGGGAAAGAAGCAATAAATTCAAACAAAAACGCTCAAAACTGAGAAAAAGAACGTGGGCCGAATAAAAATACTACCTTTCGCATGATCGAAAGATGAGCCGTGGACAGCAGACGATGATGCAATGGAAAAGGCCATGTTCTTCAAGGGTTCTTCTTCTCTTCTACTGGGTTGAAGAGCTTGTGTAATTGTGTGCCTTTGCTGTGAATAACGTTATATAAGACGAGGCAATATGAGTGGTCAGGGAAGTTTTCTTGATAGGTTCATTGAACGTGGACGTTTTTGCGGACCGCGACGAAGGTGGGCGATTTTTTGTATAGTGTTGTACGTTCGTGTCATGTTATCAGGTTGCAACCTTCTTTGATTTTTCTCTTAAATGATTTCGTAATATTATGATTGGTTGACGATTACTCATTTATTACTTATTGAATTGAAATGGGTGTCTTTCAGTTCATACGTGGACATCATATTACATTATTTTGTATGTCCAAAAGCTCCAAATACCATAAATAAATCCATATATTACATGGCCCCAATCTTCTATTACACGAATTCCACAGATAAATCAAGTGGTGACAATTTGATGTAAAAGTCAGCAATCTTTATTGTTGTGATCTCCTATGTCATAAATTTGATTTTGACCTGCTAAATTAATTGAAGCTTCTCGGGCTTGTGACGGGGCCCAGTTAGATGGGCCCGTAAATCAATTATTAAAAAATGGTCTGTAAGCCCATTAATTATTTAATTTGCCAGAAGAAGAATCGACGTTTTCCTTCGTCAGGTTCGTAATTTTTTTTAATAGAATATTAAAATGAGGAAAAAAAGGCAGGTAATAAATAACGCCCAACAAACACGCAAGCTTAGTCAGCCTCTGAGCTTTTTTCATCCATACCTCTGCAACACTCTTCCCCATTATCGAAGACGCGTCTCTCCATCTCCGTAAGTCCTTCCTAGCTCTTTTTTTTTCGTTTTTTCTCGTATTTCTCATGCAGATCGTATTGGATTGTGTGAATTCGTCGCTAACTTGAGGTATTGTTATGGCGATCGTAGTAAGTACTTTTTGAATTGAGGGGGAGCTGTTTGATGATTTTACGAAATAGGTATTCGCTTGATTTAGGTATTCCTAAGCTAAGCTCAGTCGCTGATTTCACTGCTCTTTTTTCATGGTTCGTGTTATGCCTCACTTCATTCATACATGCGTGCGTGACTTAGGTTTTTATTCGTCGCAGTTATGGTCTGGGATTGGGATTTTCGCTGATTATCTCAATTGTTTGATGAATTTGATCCTCGCCCTAGCTTAGCTTATGGGCTGAGTGAGGTTTTACTTTTTCTTGCAGCTACGAAGTTTCGGTTCCCCTTTTGCGCGTGGCCCGTGCTCTTCTCCAGTTCCATCCCTCAGGGGAAAAATCATAAATAAAATAAGAAAATCACATCCCTAACACTCTAACCATGGAGGTCATCAAGCTATGGCACGACAAAGCGCGAAGGAGAGACGTACGAAAACTTCGCCGAGCTCTTCGCAGTCATCAAATCCACCGAAAAGCTCGAGAAAGCCCACGTTCGCGGCGTTAGTCCTCCCATCAGAGTACGAAGCAGAGTCTCAGAAGCTAATCGCCCACTTCGAAACCCGATCTTCGACTCTAAAGGACATCGTCCCTATCATCGAAAGCTTCCAATGAATGCGGGTAAGTAGGATTTCTGTACATTGGTGATTTTGTTTGATGGAAGGCTTCTACTATTTCTGTAGATGTTCTGTTCTATATAAAAGTGTTATGTTTGGAGAATATCTGGTGAATTGAAAGCTATGCTTCTAACTGTTGCAAATCAGTTCACACTTCTCTTGGTCATTTTGTTTGTGTGTGTTCATTACACTGCTTGTGTGGAATTGAAGAAGCAACTGAAAAAGTCATTAATTGAAAAATCAATAAATTTTACACTAACAAGTTCACAACTGTCTTCTCCAACGGGCCGTTTCTCCTTCGCTGTGCAGGCCTTTTTTTGGCCCAATACAGAAGGTTCGATGACCATTGCTGATGTAATAAATTACTACTGCCAATTCTTTAGGGGAAAATTATAAAAATGAGTCACTAAGTATGTTAATTTTTATTTTGGTCACTATGTTTGTCAGATACAAAACTAGGTCACTAAGTATGTATATTGTGACAAAATCGGGTCGCTGGCCTCTTCTTTCGATTTTGGGTGACTATGTTTGCCAGATACAAACTAGGTCACTAAGTATGTATAGTAACAAAATTGGGTCGCTGACCTCTTCTTCTTATTATATACATACTAGTGATCAAATTTGTAACATACTTAATGACCTAATTTGTTACTATATACATACTTAATGACCTAGTTTGTAATTAGTGACTTAATTTTGCTATTATATATATACCTAGTGATCTAGTTTTGTAGTTGGCGAACATAGTGATGCAAAATATAAAAAAAATGGTATACTTAGTTAGTCAATTTTATAATTTTGTCAATTCTTAGAGTTCTTTTTATCCTAAATTAGTGAGTCATTTTTATAAGGGAAGATTTCAGTTCAGGCCCCCCTTAAGTTTGCAATTACCCGTCAGACCCTGTCAGAAATTGATTAAGTTTTAAGAGACCTACTTTTTTATAAAAATCGAGTAAGGGACCCAAAAGTAGAGTTTTGACGAAAATACCCTTGGCTTTATTTTCCAGCGGATCTCGCGGCATGTTCTTTTGCTCTTATATGAATCGTTATTTTACTTCATTATATGTCACAGCTACCGCATTTTGTTACTTTGGAAGACAAATACGTTATTATTCCATAATCTTATGTTACTTCTCTACTGCAAAATGTTGTCGACAGAATTTTTTGCATTTAACGATCGAAGTCATTTTCTTACACTGAATCGAGCCAAACAAATTCGACTGCCCCATGCAACCGATTCGACGTGTCATTATGATATTGGCGACGCACGAGGTCGAATATGCTTGTCTAATTAGGGTGCCAAATTCGAGAACCTAATGGCAAATCGCATTTAGATTTCGACATAAATTGCAAGTAATCGGTATAAATTCGAGGTACCCATGAGAAATCTAGGTTTATTTTACCTAATTGAGTCAATAACATAGATATTTATGCAGTTTTCATCTGTTTTTCAGCGTCGGATGTGATTTTCGCTATTCCTCGCGTTGCATTGCTTCAATGCAGATTGTGTTATTTAAGACAGATAGAGAGTTATTAAATTTCAGCTAAATGTTACCTATTAGTCAGCACCAGTTATTAAACATGATAAATTCGTTATTTTTTGCTATGTTATAAGTATTTCTTTTTTTACACGATTTAGGGAAAATATAATATACGTTTCTTGCAACTAATCGGTATAAATTCGAGGTACCCATGAGAAATTAAGGTATATTTGACCTTATTGAGTCATTAACGACGTGATTTATGCACTTTTCATCTTGTTTTTTTAGTGTCGTTGTGATTTCGTTTTATCCTTTCAATCCGTTACTTGTATACAGACTGTGTTATTTACGACGGACAATTCGTTATTACCTTTCAGCGACGTGTTACTTCTGAGTCAAAATTTGTTATTACCGTAAGACAATTGTTATTTTTTGCTATGTTATAAGTATTTCTTTTTTACACGATTTAGGGAAAATATAATATACGTTTCTTGCAACTAATCGGTATAAATTCGAGGTACCCATGAGAAATTGAGGTCTATTTTATCTTATTGAGTCAATAACGACGTGATTTATGCAATTTTCATCTGTTTTTTAGTGTCGTTTGTGATTTTCGTTCTTTTTCCCAATCCATTGGTTGTATACAAAATGTGTTATTTACAACAGGCAATACATTATTAACTTTTAGCGATGAATTATTTTTTAGTGAACATTTGTTATTACCCTGAAGACATTTGTTATTTTTGTGAAACTTATCAACATTCTTTTAAAATGACGATAGTTTTTGGGGTTTAGGACTTACGGGTTCGAGGTTAAGATTAAGGGTTTACGACATGAAATTTGGGAGAATGATCCACGACTTGTGCAGGTATTTCTACAACCTTAAAAAAATTTTGGGGTTCGTGGTTTAGGGTTTAGGGTTTGGGGTTTCGGGCCTCGGATTTAGGGTTTTGAGCTTAATATTTTGTGTTTGTGGTCTATAAATGTTATTAGTACTTATTGTTGACGTTTGAACATGTTTGTGGTGCAATTTGTAATGTTATGTTCCATTAAAGAGGTGATAGTCTATGTTTTGCAATGGAGGACTACATGTTTATATATCTATTGAGATCAACATTTTTCTATTGACATCAATTTCGCGTAATGTGTATTTTAAAGGAATGTGGTGATTAAACTTCATCAAATTATATATTTACATGAACATCCATATTAAACATCCAAAATAAAAGTGTATTTTCGTACGAATTAATCGAATTATTGACGTGGTATTAAATAAACATTTATAAGGTATCAGTATTGATCAGTGTGTTATTAATTGAGTTCGAGTTGTTTTTTTAACCTAACGTGTGTTGTTGTTTCCAATTAATGTGGTACAATTTTGAGAAAGTCCTGTAAATATGCTCTGACAATTCTGTTAAATTCTCTGACGGTAGAACCTTCTAGAATGTTCTCAATGAAGTGTTTTTTTTACATGTATATGTGTTATATTTGTTGTGTAAACTGTTACTCACTAAAAAAACGTTTTAGTCTTAGAGAAAGCTAAAATTCGTTTTTAATAGTAAGACCCATCTGAAATTGAGGACGGGAAAACTTTATTTAGTCACAAACAATGAGATTTATGCAGTTTTCCATCTGTTTTTAGTGTCGTTTGTGATTTTCGTTTTATTCCTTTCGATCCATTACTTGTATACAGACTGTGTTATTTACGACAAACAATGCGTTATTACCTTTAAGCGACGTGTTACTTCTAAGTCAAAATTTGTTATTAACCACAAGACATTTGTTATTTTTTGCTATGTTATAAGTATTTATTTTTTACACGATTTAGGGAAATTATAATATACGTTTCTTGCAACTAATCGGTATAAATTCGAGGTACCCATGAGAAATTGAGGTCTATTTTACCTTATTGAGTCAATGACGACATGATTAATGCACTTTTCATCTTGTTTTTTAGTGTCGTTTGTGATTTTCGTTTTATTCCTCGATCCATTACTTGTATACAGACTGTGTTATTTACGACAAACAATTTGTTATTACCTTTCAGTGACGTGTTACTTATAAGTCAAAATTTGTTATTAACCTTACGACATTTGTTATTTTTTGCTATGTTATAAGTATTTATATTTACGCGATTTAGAGAAAATATAATATTCGTTTCTTGCAACTAATCGGTATAAATTCGAGGTACCCATGAGAAATTGAGGTCTATTTTATCTTATTGAGTCAATAACGACGTGATTTATGCAGTTTTCATCTGTTTTTTAGTGTCGTTTGTGATTTTCGTTCTTTTTCTCCCGATCCATTGGTTGTATACAGAATGTGTTATTTACGACAGATAGTGTGTTATTACCTTTCAGTGACGTGTTACTTCTAAGTCAATATCAGTTATTAACCATTAGATATTTGTTATTTTTTTCATGTTATAAGTTTCTTTTTTACACGATTTAGAAAAAATTTAATATCCATTTCTTGCAACTAATCGGTATAAATTCGAGGTACCCATGAGAAATGAGGTCTATTTTATCTTATTGAGTCAATAACGACGTGATTTATGCAGTTTTCATCTGTTTTAGTATCGTTTTCTGATTTCGTTCTTTTTCTCCCGATCCATTACTTGTATACATAATGTGTTATTAATGACAAACAATGCGTTATTAACTTTCCGTGATGTGTTATTTCTGTGTCAACATTTGGTATTATCCACATGACATTTGTTATTCTTTGCTATATTCGTTATTTCTGACGATTAAAGCTGCAAATTAGCAATACGAATCATACCCACGATCAAATTAACAATAATTTCAACATATTAGGTCATGAACTTTGATGTTATCGGCTACCATCTCAACGATTTTTTTGATTTATGTTTCAGTTTTTTCTGTAGTTAGCATCCATATATGCCTCGGTTTATAAGACCCATCATGGTTAACGAGTTCTGCAACATCAAATTAACATCTATTCCTCCTTATTCGATCTGCAGCACCGAAATTTACCCAAGTTTTAGTGAGATCTGCTTTTCGGTCGGTTATTGAAGACGATGGCATTTTCAGCGTTATTGTGCTAAAATTAGGAGGGTGAATATGTCATTTCTCGTCAAAATGGTTTTTTCTCTAACTATTTCAAACAGTTGGTCCTTATCAGCAACCCAAACGTAAATAGGGCCTGAACCCAATTTAAAACTCTAAATAGGGCCTGACCCTAAATTAACCCTTTTTATAATTGTGCCAATATTTAGAGTTCTTTTTATCCTAAGTTTGGTGACCAAAAGTCGTACGTGGTCGGTCGGTTAATCAACTAATATACTATATAACAAACGATGAATTGGATAGAGAAACTGGCCAACAATTTAAAAAACGCAAACGGCTATCATTATCTGTACTTTATTGAAAGTGTTTTAACACTTATCCAGAAGCTAACTTTATTCATAATTAGCAATTAATCATCTGTCTAGAAAACGCTCGTCGTTAAGATCTTGATTTGAGTACGTGTCCGAAAAGAGAGAACACAATGATTAATGTGATTGCTAGACGAACTGATATAATCTCCACGTTACGATTAAGTTTATCTAATTCGAATATGAATTATGTTGCTTTGGCACTTCACCTAATATGATTTTAACCTAAACATACTCAATTCTTTTGCGTTAATGATGAACCTTCCTTGCATGTATAGATTCAAGAAACTTGTGTATTCTTTTTTTTTTAACCATTATCGCGAAGTTTCACAATCTTTTCAAACTCAGTCATCATTCTGTGGGGACAATTCGTCTACTCATATGCTGACCACATGGCTCGATCTGTTAAGACACATCGAATAATACAGAATGTAATATGAGTGTCTCCTCTATAATATATAATATAACATAAATACATAACCAATATTGCACCATTTTGTCCTCTTCCATGCGTCGGAATGACGCCGCGATGATGTCATACTAAATCTTTTTTCTTTTTTTTCCTAACGTAAATTATCAATATGAAATATTACCTAGTTACCAAGGTGGCAGTGTGACCTACATTGTGCTAGGACGTAGTTATTATTGTGCAACACCATCTTTAAATCCTAAATTAATTTTTATTAATATATATAAATCTTGCATGCATTTGTACTAGGAGACGTCATGCCTCATAAACCATGACGTAAAATTTGAGGATTAACTGAGCCTAACCTAAATTAACAACATTCCTTTTCTCGAAAGACAACAAGCGCATAATCCAAGCAGTGGATTCATGTGGACATAATAAGCTTTTGCCCATCGGCATGAATATTCAATTAGAATAGAAAGTTGCCTTTTTTAATAAATAGTATTTCAATCTCTACTAAGGTTTAAATTAATTAAAAATTTGGTGGTCACAATTCAACAAGGGTTTTGACTCATCTCGGCGTGCACTATGTGGGACCCAAACTTTTTCACAATTTCAGAGCAGTACGCATCCTTTCACATTAACTACGAATTATTTTTAAAAAAAATACGAAAAATAATTTTTTTATAGTTAATAGAATAAGGCAGTATTTACGAACAAAAGTGCCACATTAATAACTAAACTTTTAAGAAATTTTAACATCCCCACAACTTCGGTGGACTTACCTAACTCGACTTTAAGTTTCACTTAACACAAAAGAGAGTCAACACGCTGTATGAGATGGAAAATAAAATATGTTGACTTGCTAATGATGGAAGCTAGTCAACCATTTATTCGACTTAAAATATTATATAATTTGCATACCTTCATTATTTTAGTAGACAACACATTAATCCTAAATTAGTAATAACTCGGTTCTATATAATTCTCAACTCCGTGTCTTGCAAAGTTTCCAGTTACTGAAAGCCACACCAGACGTGCAAAGTTGCAACTTTTACAATTTATTTTTCTAATATTGAAAGAAAAAAATGTCTCAAGATTATTATCAAGGTGGAGTTTGCGAAGGAAACTTATGGACGATCAATCATCATCTCGGAATCTTTCCGTACATCTCCATGTTCGTCTTCCATTAATGACTTCATGTGGTCAAACCTTAACCTAACTATGATGAACATGGAAGAATCCCCAAGGTTGAGTTTTTATTGCAGCTACGCTCATGTTGTACGAAATTTTTACATCGTTTGCTCTTGCAAAATCGTGTAATTCATATGTTTTCTTCGTAAAAATGATTTATCTGCTAATGACTTAATGTTTCTTATTAGCCCTAACAAAGGTAAAAGAAAAATTGATCTGAGCTTATACTATGCTGAAGGAAAGAAAACTCAGGCTTGTGTGATGATTTTTCTCTTTGCAGCAAAGAGAACAATAATGGCCACGAAGCAGAAGACATCGTCAGTCAAAAGACCCAAGATTTCTGTTATTCAAGCATGAGTAATCATCCCCATGAGCTCAGCTTTATCAGCAATACCTTTCAAGATTCATCGAATGATCCACTCAAGACTCATCAGCAAGCGTCATTTGTCGTCGTAAACAACAATCCCATTATTACAACAAGTCCCCTTTCAGTAAACAACAACTCAGCTCCGTCATACGACTACTACAGTTCATCAGTACTTCTGCAAAACCTATTTGATATGAGTTCTCCAACGACCATACACGAGCATCCCTCCTCGGGTGATAGTAATAATGATAACCTAGGATGGAGGAGGATGAGCATCAGTTCTTCGCAGACGATGAGTTCAGTTTCATTTCCCACTTCAGATAATCGTTCTTATGGGGTCGCTGGTAATGATTTGGAGTTCAGTTATGGTGACGCAGTACCGTATTGAGTACTTCATCTGCTGTTACATGTGATGTTGGGGCCAGCGTTCTTTCTTCAACTCAGCATCATAAACAGCAGTTCATTGCTCCATCTGTTTCAAAACCTAAGCTCGGCAGCTTTGCTGCAAAGGTATATACATATAGATATATGTTTGTGTTCTTGTTTCTTTACACGCACGCGCATATGAAAATGATGTCTGAGAGAGATCTTGAAAACTGATTAACAGCGAAATGGAGAAGTCAAGAAAGCTCATAATGAAGCCTCGTTGAAGCGTAGTAAGAAGACTGAGACTTCTTCGTCTCCTTTGCCTAACTTCAATAAGGTTAGTATTATTGATTTGCAGGCCTTACATAAGATACAATCAATGGCGCCCCACTTAATGGAGTATATATCATCATCAACTTGTATAAAAACCTAAAAATATTTTGGGTTTTCGAGCTAAAGCGGAACAAGAGAAGCTAATAACTGTAACTGAACTTAGTTAAACATTATCTTTTCATTTTGATTAAAAAGCCGAGGATACATTATTTGTTATAATGTCGTCTGTAAGCTTTTTCATTTTGTTCTCTTTTCTCCTTAATTGTACAGCAGGTCAGGAAAGAGAAGCTCGGGGACCGTATAACAGCACTTCAGCAGTTGGTTTCACCTTTCGGAAAGGTAAAGGTTAATTTTTTTTTTGGATTTTCCGTTCAACTTTTTCTGCAAAATAAAATGAATCTTATGTATTTTCTGGGGAAAAGCAACTGAAACTTTGATACTCTTTTTCGATAATAAGACTGACACAGCTTCAGTACTCCACGAAACCATTGAATACATAAAGTTCCTCCACGATCAGGTCAGGGTAAGTATATGTCAGCAGATTTATATCATTACATTTATATCTTTCTTAAACACTTGTTTATGAGTCTTAATTCTCTCTTTTTTTTTTTTCAGATTCTAAGTACTCCGTACATGAAAAATGCATCTCCTCCACGAGCTCAATACCAACAGGTGGGGCTCGAAGAACTTGTCTTGTCATATAGATGAATATATAATGACATATATGGATAAACGATATATATTTTTTACGTTCGTTTATTATATTGCAGATGAATGCTGAGAATAACAATTATAAGAAAGATCAAATAGGGCAAATGCAGCAACAAGACTTGAGAAGCCGTGGGCTTTGTCTTGTGCCGATTTCAACCACTTTCCCAGTTGCTTCTGAGACGCCTAATATCGTGTAATAAAACCTTAAAGGGAGAGCTTATAATTATAATATATGTTATTATATGATTTTCGGAATAAAAAGTAGTAGTAGTAGAAGTAGTTTAAGGGCAGGAACAGATGCTAAATTCAGCTTTAGCTTATTTTAGGCTCAAGGAGATGAAATTCATGAAAGCTGAATTTAGCACCATATAGGGCTTATATTACAAATTCTGTTCCTGTGTCTGTTTCTACATATATAATTCAAGTATGTAATTTTTAATGTCTTCCTTTTCAGACTTCAATAATGTAGTGTCCTTTCACTTCTTTTGCTTTGTATTCTGTACCAAACTCTAAGTAATCTTACATTATGGTAAAAAATTTCTTTACATGGTAGGGACGTCATGGTGTAAGATGCCGGACAAAAGAACATTTTGGAATCATAAGTTTTTTCCCATAAAGAATTGGAATTTTCGCAAGTTCTTGGTGAATACAATAGTACAATAATCGAGCATAACAGATTTCCACCTACTACTAGGCCTAATAGAAAACTTCGACTTCGGCCCATTCATTCCACGAAACCAAATTCAAATTATAAGATAGAAAAACGCAATTTTTTTTTTTATAACTGGGAACGAGTAATCAAATCAAGAAGATGATCCTCCTTTGAGCTTCTTGGTGATGGCTGCAATGTGCTTTCCCTGGTGAAACGCCTGACCCATTTCAAGATCCGTGGGCTGCCTCGACCCGTCGCCGGCGTACGTGCCCGACCCGTACGGACTCCCGCCCTTCACCTCCTCCATTTCGAACATCCCCGCGCCGTACGTATAACCGATCGGCACAAATATCATTCCGTGATGAGTCAGCTGCGTTATGGCCGTTAACCTGCGGAGAAATTACTCCGATCAAACAAAGAAAATAGATGGTTCGATTGATGTACTTACGGCGTCGTTTCTTGGCCGCCGCCCTGACTCCCAGTGCTGAAGAAGATGCCGGCGGGTTTTCCGGCCAGCGCCTGAGTCCGCCACAGACCGCCGGTGGAGTCGAAGAACGCCTTGAACTGAGCTGCCATCATGCCGAACCTCGTCGGAAAACCGAACACGAACCCGTCGGCTTCGGTCAGCTGGGTCGGGTCTTTCATTACGGCGACCGACGGGTTCTTCGCCGGCGCGCCCATCTTGCCGAGGATCTCGCCGGAGAGAGTCTCCGGCACCTGCCACAGCTTGGCCTCGACGCCTTCTACGGATTCTGCTCCTCTCTTTATTTCGTGGGCGAGCTTCTCCACGTGGCCGTAGGTGGAATAGTAGCTGTAATTATTTATTATGTATATTTTATATATTGATTATAATATTGACTGAAAATACAAGACCATGTAGTGTAAAGAGAAAGATGCATACACGATATAGACTTTGGTCGCCATTGAAGAGCTAGCTAGCTGAATAAAGATGTCTGAAGTCTGAATGTCTGCGATGCGCAGAGATGGGTTCTTCTCTCTGCTCTATTTATAGTGTTTGTCTTGGTTGAAGATGAGACTTGACTAGAGTTGACCAATTTAATTTAGGATACATTATGTTTGGGGCCCCAAAAATATTTTAAAATTGGTTTCAGGCTCTTTCGGAAAAAATATTAGTTTAAAGGATTCAATTTTCGTAAATTTTAGAGATAAGGACCTACAGTTACACAAGTGTTACTTCAGAGCAATGAAGTGTTACTGAGGAACAATGAAGTATTATTTCAGAACAATGAAGTATTACTGAGGAATAATGAAGTGTTATTACAGAACAACGAAGTGTTACTAAGAACAATGAAGTGTTACTGCTGAACAGTGAAGTCTTACTGCAGAACAATTAAGTGTTACTGCAGAAATCGGGTATTAAAACTAAATATTTTTCTGGCATAGCCTGAAAACTGAAACAATATTCTGACAAGGGCCTTAAACGAAATTTGCCCAGTTTATTACGTTGCTTGGACATGAAATAAACGTACGAGTGATGAAAATGGATCTGAACTGCTTTGGAACATCAATTAATATAAAATATAAATGATGATACAGATCTGAATCTGCTTTTAATTATTTTCCACAACAAAAGCCATTATTTTATTACTACACTTGGATGATGTGATCTTTGGCGTCACGCATTCGTACGCATCAATGTTATAGAGTTTGATGTCATGTCGAACACTTCTGTTAGCGGTTTCGTTTTCTGGAAGGGAATCTTCGTATTTATTTTTGCTATAATCTCCTTATAATTAAAAAATGATAAGTATAAAATAATTTTCATGAATAAGATATTATATAGGTCTACTATATGATTATTGGCACCTTCGTAATAATGACGGCAATCAGACGTAATAAAGGCCACTAGAATTATAATTAACCTTAGGTCTGCGTACACATCGGCTGTCATAATTTTCATTGCAATAATATAGTTGGTAATGCTATTAATGCTAATTAAGAGCATTGTAATAATGTTGGATTGCTTAATATTGTCACACACATCATTAATTGATGATAGCCGGATCATTAGATTGAATCGTCTTGCTTCGATCATTAATGCGTCATGAATAGATCATCAATATTGTAATAAAAGTCAACCAAAGTAACTCTGCTAGAATTTCACTTCTTGCCACAAATATATTATTAGGATGTTAGATATGTTTAGATTTGTTTATTCAATAATTAATTTTGTTATTTAGGTGCCTACGCGACAAATGAGTTATGGGAAGCATCTTCGATAGAGCGGATGCGTAACGGGTCAACACAAATACTAAAATTATTTTAAGCGTTCGTATTGTAGGTAAGCATGACCTAATTGAATGCATCATTCAGAAATTAGAACTTTTTTTATTACATTCAGTTTCATGACTATTCGAATGTCACAAATTCGGGTACTTCAATGAGCGTTGGCATGTGACTTTGTGATGCAGAAATATATGAAAATATATTCAGTACATGATAAACATATGTTTGTGAATAACAACATGAATATATATATATATATATATATATATATATATATATATATATATATAACACATATGAGAGGAACATCAAATGGAATCTCAAACCCTAAGTAGACGAAGTTATACGAGACAACAATACAAAACTAATCATCCTTGGTGCATCGAAACGGTAACTTGATTGATAGAATATTCGACGGGCCGGGTCGACCCGATGTTGAAATGGGTAAATTTATCCTCGAAAACGGGTCGTTCGGGCGCGGGCAAATCCACCGCTTCACCGATGAGCATGGAGAGAACGCTTTTAATCGTCGGTCGATCCTTCGAAAATTCCTGCACGCATAATAGCGCGATTCGAATGCATCGAACCATCTCTTCTTCGAAGCCCTCGTTTTTTCTTATGTTCCCATCGACAAAATCCAATCCTCGCCCTTCCTTCCAAAGCTTCCACGCCTGCGCCGAGGGATCGATAATAATACTATTACTAAGTTAGAAATTAATGCTTCATCCAAAACTCAACTATATATATATATATTTTATGTGTGACAACATCCACTTTATCGAGAGAACATACGAAGAACTACTTACGCAGCCTAAGATACTCTCGGGCCATTCGTTGCTTCTAAAATGCGCGTTCTTCTTCCCGCTGATGATTTCCAGCACTAGTACTCCGAAGCTATAGACGTCTGATTTTTCTGAAAATCTACCCTCGAGTGCGTATTCTGGGGACATATATCCGCTGTTTTCGGCATTATTATCGATTAGATTGTAGTATTAAAAGATCGAAGAACGAAAAAGAAGATCGATCGAGCGCTTACTACGTCCCAACGACTCTTGAAGTATTTTCTTGATCCTGGGCGCTCTTGAAAACCCTAGCCATCCCAAAATCCGAGATTTTAGGGTTCCATTCTTCGTCGAGCAACACATTGCTCGGCTTAAGATCTCGGTGGATTATCCTAACCCTAGAGTCCCTATGGAGGTATAATAGCCCACGACCAATCCCTTCGATGATTTTAAAGCGCGTACGCCACTCACGAATCTCTTTCGACGGGCCTTCTTCACTGTCTGTATAAGAATGAAAATAAGGCGAAAGAGATGATATATTATGTATATACGACTCGACAACTGACCGAAGAGGCAAATGTCGAGGCTTTTATTCGCAACGTATTCGTAGACGAGCATTTTCTCTTCGCCTTCCACGCAGCAACCCATTAGTCGCACGAGGTTCCTATGTTGAAGCCTCGAAATAACGGCCATTTCGTTCATGAATTCGTCGCCCCCTTGCCATGATTTCCCCGAGAGTCTCTTGACTGCAATTTCTCGCCCGTCGTCTAATTTTCCTTTGTAAACGTGTCCAAAACCGCCCTCTCCGAGCATGTTTTGGTCGTGGAATCGTTCGGTAGCGTTCGCTAGGGTTTCGAAGGAGAATAGTGTTAGCTCTTCGATCTGAATGCTCTTTTCTTCGTCTTGGAGGACTGCAGCCATTGAATCTGATAATGGAAACCCTTCTTTGCTTCCTTTGATTCTGCTGCCTTATAATTTCAATGTTTTAGACATCAAAAGAGCATCAACTGATGATCAGAATTAAGAACTGATGACAACACCGTAATAAAAAGTAATGTTGAAGCTGTATATATAACCTCTTCTATTAGCCCTCCGTCGCCATGCGATGAAGATCATAGTTGAAATCAGAACTAAACCTCCGACGACAGAAAATACGATCACGAGCAACCTTTGCTTTCCATCTCCCCCTTCGTACATTAAAAAATAGAGAGGATTTTTTTAAGAACACTAACCTCGATTTTAGCGAGCATTTTTGTTAACGATATATTACTCCACTGATTACCTATCTCAGAACTCGCCAGGCGAATGTAAAGATCCACGCCTACGCCTTGAAATTGTTGGTTGTCGATCAATTTATCGCTCTCCCACCAAAACATACAGCCGATGTTGTTCGAATCGTGGGCGTAAGCTATGCAAGAACAGTTCCTCAAACACCTAACCCTACACTCTTCGATATTGCTCGATCGAAAGGGCTCTGCAAAGTTGGGTATCTTCACATATCTCATCCTGAAGAAACCATCGTTATTGCCAACACTGTTATCATTACTATTATTACACTGCAACTGAGTCCTTCTAACACAGCCATTTGTCCAATTCCCTCTATCCCATTCCTCCTTATTCGAGGGCACGAAGCCCTTCAAACAAGAACACAATTTATCATCAGTTCTTCGTTTCTCCAAGTTGCAGATGCCAAAAGCCCCACACTTTCCATAAACATCGCACTCATTGCTCGGCACGGTCCACATATGATCCCAAGACTTCTTCTGATCGTCCCATATTGTCTTCTCCACCGAGCCCGAGGGGAGAATGGTGTACTTCGTGAAGAACCTATCGGGCGCAGCGCTGAGGTAGAAATTGCCAGGCGAAACTTCTGTGACCCTCAAACCGTTTGAGTAGGCAGTTTTGTACAGAGCCTCCATTCCCAGGAAAATCTGACCGTTCCATGGCCCAGTTCTATAGTACGGACGGTCTCTATTCCATATGAAAAATTCTGGGATTTTCAGAGCTTGAAGGCCCGAAGTGAAGTCTCCAACAGATGGGTTCGAATCGTTCTTCCAAGAGGATAATCTTATCCTAAAACCAGTGTTTGTGTCGTCTACTAACTTGTTCGCAGGTATCCATACGTGGGCTGGGTTGGAGAAGCTGTCCCATAAGACATTCCCAGTTGTTTCTTCGTACAGTACTAGGTTTCCACTGTCTTGAATCTGAGCAGCCATTGGCGACGAAGCATTAGTGGCCATGGCCGTGACGTTCGTCGACCATAGAGTCTCGTTTTGGGCGTTGACTAGTACGAGGTTTCCCTGTGGGGATATGAAGAGCTTGCCACGGGAAGAATCGTTGAGAGGTTTGTCTCTGTTGGCGATCCATAGGACGCTGTTTGGAGAGATCAAAATATGGAAGATTGCTAGGTAGCGATTGGTGGAGTTTTGAGGGGAGAAAAATCCCAGCTTGAAGATGCCATTTTTCGATGATATGGTGTTTGGGTCTTGTAGGTACGAGGTTGAGTTGATTTTGTCTGTTTCTTGGCTGAATCCATGGTGAGGAACAGAAATGATGATGCTTATGGCGAAGAAGATGGAAAACCTGAGGATTTCCATGGGCTTTATTGGATGGTTTTGGGAGTTTTATATATATCGTTATTGAATATTATTGTCTGAAAATACAAGAAAATGTAGTGTAAAGAGAAAGATGCATACACGATATAGACTTTGGTCGCCATTGAAGAGCTAGCTAGCTAAATAAAGATGTCTGAAGTTTGAATGTCTGCGATGCACAGAGAGGGGTTCTTCTCTCTGCTCTATTTATAGTGTGTGTTCTTTGTTTGAAGTTGAAGATAAGACTTTACTAGAGTTGACCAATTTAATTTATTACGTTGCTTGTAAATAAAATAAACGTATGAGCGATGAAAATGGATCTGAACTGGTTTGGAACATCAATTAATATAAAATATACATGATGATACAGATCTGATCTGCTTTTAATTATTTTCCACAACAAAACCCATTATTTTAGTAAGGGAGCTTTCTATATTTCGGACTCGAATCGAGTGAATACCACAATGTTCTATTCGTATTCGGATTACACTCGAATTCGAATACGAATATTCGATTATTTAGTCGAATTGTAAAATCGATTCTTATTCGTATTCGAAAATATTCGAATCGAATATTCGAATACTCGAATATGGATCATATTTGAGTATTTATGTTACATTTAATAGAATATAATATTATTATGTTTAGAATATATATATATATATATATATGTAGAGGAATTTTATGGTGCTCACCTTATGTGAGCACCTTATGTGGGCACCTGTTGATGTGGCACCGATTCGTGCAACATCAACATCCCACATCGACATTTAAGATTATAACGTCTTAATTAACACCTTATAGAATCCATTAATCGACATTTCGGAAGCTGATATGGCATATTGTACGCGATATATTTCGTTAACACGAAAAATGTTATGTAAGGCGTCGATATGTCAAATTAGCGTCCGAAATATCGATTAATGGATCCTATAAGGTGTTAATTAAGACGTTATAATCTTATATGTCGATGTGGGGTGTTGATGTGGCACGAATCGGTGCCACATCAACAGGTGCCCACATAAGGTGCTCACATAAGGTGAGCACCATAAAATTCCTCTATATATGTATATATAAAATTATATTGAATTGTAATATTATTTATTCTAGTACAAATTCAAGTGTCATCGAACTATGTACGAAAGCGTGAATAATGATGTAAGTTTTAATTTTTTATTGTATGTATTGTACAAAAGTGTCATCATTATCTTTGACGTCACGCTTTCGTAAACGCATCATTATTATAGAGTTCGATGACAATCTTTGAGGGGGAAAAACCTTAGAAATTGTACAATTTCTTAAAATATTATTCCCATCAATAATAATGTAACTTTAATTTATTACATTTTATTTCATGAATGCAGTTATTCAAAGGAAATTATTTACACATAAATATTAATTTTATAATTTATGGTGCAAGTTAACTCTACACTTTACCATTATAAATAGGTAAACAAAACTTCTAAATTTATAAATATTATTCTTTGATTTTTTAAAAATATTTTTCATACCATACACTACAAAATATTTCTGAAATATCGACGGGCATATCCGTGGAAATGCTGTGGAAAAAGCAGCTCTCGACGGATAAATCGTGGATAAATTCCGTGGATATTACCTTCGTCGAAATGGAAGATTCCGTCGATGAGACCGTCGAAACTCCATATCGACGGCTGAAAAATCGATATTCCGTGGATCGTTATCGATCATTGCCTGACCGATTATCCCTCGATACAGCTCAACGGCTCAATCGTTAGAATTTCGTCGGTACTTACGAGCAATTATCGACGGTTCTCCCTCGACATAGTCCCACGCCATTTCCGTCGATAGATATCGACGGTTCGTCCACGGCATGTGTCGGCGCACACTTGCAACTATGTCGATATTTTCCTCCGTACTCCGTCGCGAACCTCATATTTTTAATTGCAATTTATGTTTTAAGCTTTACTTTTTTTATAAATTTTTTTTCGTTTTTATATTTATTTATAGAAATATGTAACTAAAAAATAAAGAAAAAAGAATAAATAAAATAATATTTCATAATATAAAATTCATAATAATATTCACACAATAAATAAAATAAAAACTAGTCTAATCTGCCCTAACTATGGAGATTTGGCGAGAATAGACGGAACGGAAATGAAGGTGGAAATGGAAAAGACGAATTTCCCATAAACTGACCAGGCCGACGAAGGTTGTCCTAATCCCATATTAAGCAATGACGTAAAAGATCGATTGGGCGCGAAACCAGAAAATCCGTTTGGAGGATAAAAATGAGGAACGACAGGCTGAGAATGTCCAGCCTCGCTACCTCCACTAGTAACTACAGCTTGTATGCGTGCCATCTGCTCTCGAAGCGCTTCCACATCCCGTTTCATCGCACAACATTGCTCTTTAAGATTCTCACTTTCAGTCTTCAAAACCGACATCTCTCTATAAGTAACAAAATCTGCATTATAATATGAAACAAGAATTATAGCTATTCCTTTGAAGAGAGAAACCTAATAATCAGACATAAATCCATTCTTCAGCAGATGAACTCCCACAACTAAATGATCGTGAAATTTAGAATTATTGCATTTCTTGCATGGATACCGTATCTGAAGCACCAAACCTCGAGAAGTTGCAAATTCAATAAAATGTTCAACCCTTACATGAATTCGTCGTGATAAGTTTGTCGCCGGTACATCCATCGTCTTTTAGTGACGATAACATCGTATCGAGGATCCATATCTATTTACGGGAAGAATCAATAACGTGCGTGGTATATTAAAATATCGACGACGCACCGATTAAGATGGAGACGGTAATAGGCCGCTGAAGTTTCTGCAATGTTCCTATTTTTGGTACGAGTGGAGTATAAATTGGTACAAAATTGTACTTAAGTGGTATGTTTACATATGAATGGGTATTGTGTAAAGATGGAGACGGTAATAGGCCCATGGAGTTTATTTAATGTTCCTATTTTTTGTACGAATGGTGTATAAATTGGTACCGAATTATACTTAAGTGGTATAATTTACATTTGATGTGGTATTGTATAAAGATGAAGACAGTAATAGGCCCATGAACTTTCTGCAATGTTCCTATTTTTGGTACGAATTGAGTATAAATTGCTACCAAATTATACTTAAGTGGTATAATTTACATGTGATGTGGTATTATATAAAGATGGAGACGTTAATAAGCCCATGAAGTTTATGCAATGTTCCAATTTTTTTGCAGAATGGAGTATAAATTGTTACCGAATTATACTAGAGTTGTATAATTTACATGTGATGTGGTATTGTATAAAGATGGAGACGGTAATAGGCCCATGAAGTTTCTGCAATGTTCCTATTTTTGGTACGAACTGAGTATAAATTGCTAACAAATTACACTTAAGTGGTATAATTTACATGTGATGTGGTATTGTATAAAGATGGAAATGGTAATAAGCCCATGAAGTTTATGCAATGTTCCTATTTTTTTGGTACGAATGGAGTATAAATGGGTACCGAATTATACTTAAGTCGTATAATTTACATGTGATGTGGTATGAAATAGAGGTAGTTCAAAACACAAAATACAGTAAAAAACAGAAACAGATGGCCTGAACTGTTGACATCCTTCGAAAAGCAGAGCCATCATTCAAACCACCAACTGAATCTAATTTTAGGGTTTGTGGTACTTGAAATCAATTTTTTGTCACAGTTCTGTGTCTTAATTGGTATATACCATAAAATTTATAGATCATTTAATAATTTCAATCTTAATATATACCACAAAATTAGATTTGTATACCACTTTATAACACGTGAAGATTTAGTTCTGAAACGTTTGATGTAATTTCCGAAAAAATAAGAGTAAAAAAGTCTTTTCAGTCTGAATGGGTCTTTATTCCTAATGTAAATATTATTTGGTCATTCTCCCTGTTTGAAATATAAAAAGGACCTGATTCCTGTAATAGCCCGTCCCATACTGGGTATCACTGTAGCATCGGTCCCTTCTGGGACCTGTGGGGTTGGGTCCACCACACTCCGACTGATAGTCTGGCCCCACTGTACCATCGTTTAACCTTTCAGCGTGCTTCGTGCACTCGCTCACACGCACTCTGAGAAACTTCTCAGGGGGTCCCTCATCCCTAGACTGTTCCAAGTCAAGCACGCTTAACTTCGGAGTTTTTATAGATGGACTCCCGAAAAGGTAGGTCGACCTTGGTGAGATGAGTAGTATTATCAATTTTCTTATACGATTCTTAGCCTGACACGCCCATACATTGTCAGTCTTAGGATCCCCTCTCATTCGGGTGTCGGATCGATTCGTTCATGTACCCCTTCGCCTAGAAGCCTGCCAGGAGCCACTCCTTGTCCGTGCACCTATCTGGCACCGGTATCACTCCCCGCCCTCATCAGCCCCGTGCGTCACAATTCCTACTTAAACTTGTTAATAGGGGCTGAAATCCACAAAGCCCTTATATTAATACACTTGGATAATATAATATTTGACGTCACACTTTTGCAAACACATCATTGTTATAGAGTTCGATGACAATTGCCATTAGAGCCGGCAATCTGGCCCGCGGGCCTAGGCAGGACAGGGCGGGTAGGCCCGCGGGCTGCCCGCCTATAATAAAAAAAATTATACTTCCTCTGTCCTGACTATTTCTTCCCAAAGATTAGCGGGCATGGAGATTAAGAAATCACATTATTTTAATATTATAGTACACCTTTTGAGGTATAGAGAGAGAAAAGTTATTAGTAGACACGCCAATCAAGGAGATTTTTTTTTAATATTATTGGTGTAATTAGTTTAATTAGTGGGATAATTTACCAAAAATGAAAATGATAAGAATTGTGTGGAACGCCCGGAATAGAAAGATGAGAAGAAATAAGTAGGACGGAAGTAGTACATTATATTTGGGCTGGGCTCATGGGCTGTGAAGAATGATGATAAATACTACTAAGATGGGCTGACCTATGGCATGTGATATTGCAAATTTAAAGCCCGTAAAGGAAATAGGGGTTCCTTCGGCACAATCGCACACCTCACTTTTTCCCCAACTCAATCTCAACCTCCACACACACCAGTGAGCACGCAAGCTCACACCCATGGTTCGCCGTCGCGGCGATATCTCGGTCGTCGCGGCCGAGACGGAGCGGGATCGGCCCTCCCCGCGCCATAGATACGGGTTGGTGCGGTCTCGGATCTGGCGCAAGGGAGATCTCGGCGGGCCGGCGAGATCTCCGCTGAGTCTGAATGTCGCGGCCGATATCTCGGTCTTCGAGGCCGAAAAAATCGTGAAAATCGGAGGAAGAAGATGAGGTGGAGAAGAAGATGACGAGGAAATTGTGGGAACAGGGAAAGATGAGATGTGGAGGACGATAATGAGAGACACGGTGAAAACGTTTGAATTAGGGTTTAATGTATCATTGGACTTTTTATATTGGGCTTGTAGTATAAATGGTAAATGTTTTTTTTTTTATCTAATAAGGGTTTAAAAAGCCCAACACAATTTTAATTAATATTAAATACATAATATTGAAATAATATCAATATATATGATTTTAATAAATACTAATATTGGTTGTGTGTGCTAAATATATAATTATATTTAATATTTTTTATCTTTATTGAATTAAAATTTCTAATGTGCAAGATGAAGTATAAATTTTAAAAATAATGTATAGGGCATACGTATAATAAACAAACAAATTAAAATTATAAAAAACACGGAATGCTCGTGTCCGTTCCCGTTTCGGCGAACCATGATTAGACGTAGAAAAGCTTTGTTATATAGACTTATTGTGTATTTTTAACCTTTTTCACAAATATTGTCTAGCATAGTTGCATAGAAATTTATATTATTTTACAATTCTTTTGAAAAAAAATGCGTATCGTCCGCGACCGCGCCGCGATTATGCAACGTATCTGTATCGTTCGTGCCCGCATCGACATCCGCAACCGCGACGGCGAACCATGCTCACACCAGCCACCCCACAAACTCCCTTTTGCGAATCACCCACTGCACAACGGTGTGTCACCAGCCGCACTTGGTATACTATTGAGCTGTGATAAATGTATTTTAATACGTTTATTGTTGTATTTATTTGGGGTATAATAGGATATTTTTGGTAATTCCGTGCATTTCTTGGCTCTATTTACACCCATTTAAATATTGTAGGACCTTCGAATGATTATTGAGCGAAAAGGAACGAAAACGAGGCGAAAAGGGTGCGAAACGAATCAAGTATGAAGCTGTCAAGCACACTTCACGGCCGTGAATCTCCTCGCAGGAGGCCGTGAATCCGTGGGCAGTGAGAGTAAGAAGAAGTAAGCCTCCAGTGTCACGGCCGTGAACCCTGATGTACAAAGCCGTGAATGTGAACAGAAAGTTCAAGGAACGTGTCACGGCCGTGAGCTCCCTTGCAAGAGGCGTGAACGACGGCAGAGAGTTGGAGAAGCTTAATTCACGGCCGTGACTGGGCATGCACGAAGCCGTGAATGTCGGCAGAGACTTCACTGTCCCTTGTCACGGCCGTGAGCTCCATTGTACGAAGCCGTGAATCTCGGCAGAGACTTCACTGTCCCTTGTCACGGCCGTGACTCCTCAAGCAAGAGCCCGTGAACTCCGCAGAGAGTTTGATGAAGAAAAAGTCCTTTAAGTCACGGCCGTGACTTAAGATGCAACAAGCCGTGACCCATGCCAGAAAGTCAAGTTTTAGGGTTTAAGCCGCCTTCACGGCCGTGAATCATGTTGCACGAGGCCGTGACTCATGCCGGGTTTTGAGCCGTCGTCACGGTCGTGAGGGCCCATTAAGAGGCCGTGAACGTGCCAAAATTCAGGGTTTTAGCCCATTTTCGAAGCATAAAAAGGTGAGGCACTTAGAACTGAAGAAGAACTTCATAGGGACGAAAACTGAGAGCAAAGAAGAGAAGGAAGAACACTAGAAGCAGTCCCGTGATTCGGAGAAGCTCAAGGGACGATCCAACAACGAAGCTACGCTCATACGATCGAGGAACGAGAGCTCCACCTCAAAAACGCCATATTCACTTCTTAGGGAAGTTTTTATGAGTTCTCTATCCTCGTTTCCCTTAAATCTCGTTGTTGTGACGTTCAATATGAGTAGCTAATCCTCTTGTGTGTTCGGGAATAGATGAACGTTGGGTTATGTCGTAGTTAAGGCGTAGGATAATCGTGAACACGTGTATTCGACTATATATCGTTCTATGATATTGTTTTCTTCGTATCAATATGTATATGTGTTGATATGAATGTGTGGTATATCGTTAGGGCGACAGCTAAATAACGATCAGGCCGTTCGTAGACGTTAGGATTCGAGTATAGGGCGACAGCAAATGCTCGATCCTCGCCATCTAGTAATCGCTAAACTTAGATTCCCACGAACGTTTTAGGGCGACAGCAAATCCGCGAGTGGGTAGGAAATTACTCCGATTTAGTCGATTTTCACGTAGGAACGATATTCCGTAGCTTTAGCTGACAGCACCTAGCGGGATTCGAATCCCGAACACATATTTATCATCTTAAGTCACTCTTATTACTTCTAGTTGTGTTCCTTAGTCTTCCGATCCTTTAAGTTGCTCTGTTAAGTTAGTTCGTAGTATAAACAATCCTACTCTTTTATTTAGGCTAAATATCGATTCGATAGGTTAATACTAGTACTCAATTTATTCCTCGTGTTCGATACTCGGATATTCACTATAGCTATATTACAAACGATAGGTACACTGCCTATCGCGCGTGATTCTAGTTATAATATATTCGTTTTAATTATTACTTGACGTACTCGCACGATCTTTTATTTAAAACACACGCAAGCGATCAAGTTTTTGGCGCCGTTGCCGGGGAGTAGATTGATATTAGGAACACCCTAGTTCGGTAATTTAGCTATTTTTCCAGTGTTTGGTTAATTGCGTTATTTGTTTCTACATTATTATTAGTCTCGTTACCTTTTCAACGTTTTGTCTAGTTCTTCGCTAAATTTCATTTTCACTCATTGAAGGTACTGTTTGACGGTGGATGACCCGAAGCCACCCATCAGGTCCAATAGTTGAAGGAGATCCAGATTTCGAGCGGAAATTGCGAAGGCAGCTCAGATACAATTCAGAAGGCACGGCTAGTAACTATCAAGAAGCGTTGGTTAGCTATTCAGAGGACAACTCTCAGGAGTCAGCAGACAATTCTCGAACAGAGACGTCCAAAGACAATCGAGAGATAGAAGTCGAGATGGTAGACCGAAGAGTACCGACCCACCAAGACCAAGAAGAGGAACAATCTTTACAAGATCTACTTAAGAACGCCTCCCTCGGCGGTATAGAATCGGCGATTGTTATTCCTCCGATCGCGAACAACGATTTTGAGCTGAAGCATGCTTGACTTCAGATGATCTTTCAGACGGCTCAGTTTGAGAGGAATCCTGATGATGACCCGTACTCCCACCTGAAGGCTTTTCTTACAGTAACAGACACCATTAAGATTAATGGGGTCCCGAGTGATGCGATTAAAACTATGCTGTTTCCATTCTCACTCAAGTACAGGGCGAAGGATTGGTTGGAGATGTTACCGCCCAGATCAATCACTACGTGGGAAGAACTACGAGCAGCATTCATCGGCCATTACTTCCCACTGTCAAAGGTACTAAGATTGAAGACAGAGATCTCTCTCTTCCACCAGAAGGATTCAGAGAATCTCTACGAGGTGTGGGAGCGATACAAATCCCTATTGAAGAAATGCCCACAACACGGGATGTCGAAAGCCGTTATGATCAACCGATTCCACGAGGGCCTCAATGATCAAACAGTTCATATGTTAGACGGAGTCGCGGGAGGAGGGCTCGTGAAGCTCAATGCCACAGGCGCCTGGAATTTAATCGAAGACTACTCCAGGAACAGCTTCATGAGAGGTAACACGATGATTAAAACTCCAGGAGTGTTTGGGGTGAGCGAGGAGACTGCTACACATGCCAAGATTGAGGCGTTGCAACAACAGATGGCAACTACCAATTCTCAGCTCCAGACGGTGATCAACACACTACTTCCAAAGGCCGGGCAAACACGGCAGTACATGCCGTGATGACAAGCCCATCGCCTCAGAAGTCGTATACACCACAATGCGAGATTTGTGGCGCAACTCATGAAACCTCGGAGTGCCAAGTCGGACAATCATTGGAACACGTGGACTATATGGGGAATTACCAAGGTCAGCGGAGTTTTCAACATCGAGCACATCCAAATCTATCGTATGGGAACCAAAACCACAACGTCCAAGGACCAACAGGTTCCAACCTAGATCTTCTGGTTTCCAAGGAGGAACATCACGTCCGTATCAGAATACATCTGCAGGGTCGGGGTCTGACGACATGAGGGAAATGAAGGATATGATGAAGACGCTCCTCACTAATTTCAGCAACACCACTCAGGCCCACGAGAGTCGTATGAATAAGATGGAGGAGTACATAGAAGTACGTGCCCAGAACACCGACGCTTCTATCAAGAAATTGGAAGCAAACAAGGGGCAGATGGCGAAGCAGTTGGCTGAGCGAACTCAGGGATCACTCCCGAGTTATACCGAACCAAATCCTAAGGAGTATTGCAAGGCGGTCACCCTGCGAAACGGAAGAGAGTTGCAGGAGGTACCTCCCAAGAAGAAATCAAATGATAAAGTCGAGGTCTACGACGAGTCAGAAGTGGAGATAAACAAAGGCGACAATGTTGAGACGGTCGAAGCTGAAAAGGAGAACGTCGAAGCTGAGAAGGAGAAGAACGAACCTGAAAAAGGAAGGCGAAGGAGATCGAGCGACCACCGGTGAAGCCGTACCAGCCAAAGATCCCGTACCCAGCTTGGCTGAAGAAGGACAGAGACGAGGCGCAATTCGGTAAATTTATGAACATGTGTAAGGAATTACATATTAACTTACCGTTTTGTTGAGGCTATTACGCAGATGCCCAGCTTCGCCAAGTTTTTGAAGGACCTATTGACGAACAGGAGGAAACTCGAACATGTTTCCACGGTATGCTTACGAGGGGAATGCTCGGCGATACTTCAGAACAAGATGCCGAAAAAACTGACCCAGGGAGTTTTACAATTCCCTGCCTTATAGGAGATTTAGCTGTTGAACGTGCTTTAGCCGATCTAGGAGCTAGCATTAATTAATGCCGTATTCTATGTTTAAGCGCTTAGGACTAGGTGAACCACGACCCACTAGGATGAGTCTTCAATTAGCTGATCGATCATTAAAAATACCCTAGGGGTGTCATTGAGGATGTCTTAGTAAAGGTAGGTAAATTTGTGATTCCCGCCGACTTTGTTATCTTAGATATGGAGGAGGATGATAACGTTCCATTGATTCTAGGTAGACCATTTCTAGCTACCGGTGAGACTATGATAGATGTTAGAAATGGGACGTTAACTTTGACGGTAGACGGTGAAAAAGTTACGTTCAATCTGGCTGAGTCGATGAAGAAGAGTAATGAGCATGACGATAAGTGTTACTACTTAGACGCTTTTGAGCATGATTTTTTCTTTTCTGTACAAGGTCTATCACAGTTCCCCCACGAGCAGGATACACAGAAAATTTTGGCAATCGACGAGTGTGGGGAGGAAGTCGACGAGCCCATCATAGCTATCGACGAGAGCAGGGAAGAAGACAAGGAAAAGAGCTCAGTAGAGGAGCCACCCGTCCTAGAGTTGAAGCCGTTACCTGACCACCTCGAGTATGCGTTTCTCGGAAAACGGAGGGCTACCAGTCATCATTTCATCAAGCCTCGACGACGGACAGAAGGACCAGCTCTTGGAAGTGTTAAGAGCGCACAAGAAGGCAATAGCGTGGAAGATATCCGACATCAGAGGGATCAGTCCGAGCTACTGTACGCATAGGATTCTGATGGAAGACGAATTTAAGCCAGTCGCCCAACGTCAAAGGCGACTCAATCCGAATATGAAAGATGTCGTGAAGAAGGAGGTTATTAAGCTACTAGACGCGGGGATGATCTACCCTATCTCAGATAGCGCTTGGGTAAGTCCAGTCCAAGTGGTCCCGAAGAGGGAGGAATGACGGTCGTCACTAACGATAAGAACGAATTGATTCCAACGAGGACCGTTACGGGTGGGTGTGTGCATCGACTACAGAAAATTAAGCGACGCCACGAGAAAGGACCATTTCCCCTTACCATTTATTGACCAAATGTTAGAAAAATTATCTGGTCATTCATTTTATTGCTTTCTTGATGGTCTTCAGGATATCTGCAGATTCCCATTGCACCTGAGGACCAGGAGAAGACCACATTCACCTGTCCCTTCGGTACGTTTGCATACGGAGGATGCCATTCGGTCTATGCAATGCCCTAGCCACTTCAACGATGTATGATGGCAATATTCGACGAGTTGGTAGGTGAGGTAATGGAGGTGTTTATGGATGATTTTTCTGTATTTGGATCGTCGTTTGATGTGTGCCTTGCTAATCTGAAGCTCGTACTCGCACGCTGCGAAGAAACGAACTTGGCACTTAATTGGGAAAAGTGCCATTTCATGGTTCGAGAGGGTATAGTTCTGGGCCATAAGATTTCCTCTAAAGGAATCGAAGTGGACCGAGCTAAATTAGAGACAATAGAAAAATTACATGTCCCCTCGAACGTGAGATCAATTAGGAGTTTTCTGGGACATGCTGGTTTTTATCGTAGGTTCATTAAGGATTTTTCTAAAATGCTCGACCCATGTCTAGATTACTTGAGAAAGATGCTCCGTTTGATTTTAACGATGAATGCTTGCATGCCTTTAATTTGCTTAAGGAGCGGCTGATCGCAGCACCTATCATGGTTGCCCCGATTGGGGTTGCCCTTTGAATTAATGTGCGATGCAAGTGATTACGCAGTAGGAGCCGTGCTAGGGCAGCGCAAGGACAATCATTTCAGGCCAATTTACTACGCCAGTAGACGTTAGACACAGCCCAAGCAAACTATACGACCACGGAAAAAGAGCTTTTAGCTGTCGTTTTCGCTTTCGATAAATTCAGGTCATACCTTATTTTATCGAAAGTTATTGTGTTTACTGATCACTCTGCCCTTAAGTATTTACTAGCGAAGCCGGACGCCAAGCCTCGGCTAATTAGATGGATCTTACTCCTTCAAGAAATTCGATATAGAGATCCGAGATAAAAAGGGGGCGGAAAATCTGGCGGCGGATCATCTCTCTCGACTAGAGGAGTCCGAGATTTACAACAAGGACACCAAGGAAATTCAGGACACATTCCCAGACGAGCACTTGTATGCAATACAAGTGGTAAGTGACGATATTCCTTGGTTTGCAGACTTCGCTAATTATCTTGTTGCGAGGGTTCTACCAAAGGGATACACAAGTCAGCAAAAGAAGAAATTCTTTTCTGACTTGAAGTATTACTTTTGGAAGATCCGTATCTTTTCAGGCGATGTGCAGACCAGGTAATACGTCGATGTGTTGCTTCCCCTGAGACGACGAAGATTCTAGGGCATTGCCATAGCGGACCAACTGGAGGGCATTATGCAGCCAATCGAACAGCTCAGAAGGTACTGGAAAGCGGGTTTTATTGGCCAACGATTTTCAAAGACGCCCAACGGTACGTTGACATTTGTGATCAATGTCAGTGCACAGGTAATATCTCAAAACGTGACAAAATGCCTCAAAATTTTATTCTAGTTTCTGAGATTTTCGATGTTTGGGGTATAGATTTCATGGGCCCGTTTCCCAGTTCGTATAATAATAAGTACGTTCTGGTTGCTGTAGACTATGTGTCTAAGTGGGCCGAGGCGCAGGCTTTACCCACGAACGATGCTAGGGTTGTTGTTCGATTTTTACGAACACTGTTTTCAAGATTTGGGGCACCTAGATGCATCATTAGTGTAGAGGCACCCATTTCTGTAACACCCAATTTGCACGCACCTTAGATCGTTATGGTGTTAGACACAGCCTGTCCACCCCTTATCACCCTCAGGCTAGCGGTCAGGTAGAAGTCGTGAACCGCGAGTTAAAACGTATTCTTGAAAAAAACTATAGATGGGAACCGTAAGGAGTGGGCTAATAAGCTTAATGACGCACTTTGGGCGTATAGGACCGCGTATAAGACACCAATAGGTACTACACCGTATAGATTGGTTTACGGGAAGGCATGCCACTCCCTGTAGAAATCGAACATAAAGCCTATTGGGCAATTAAGTCATTGGACATGGATTTGGGGAAAGCCGGTGAAAAGCGGCAGCTCCAAATTAATGAGCTTGACGAGTGGCGTTATCAGCTTATGATAACGCTAGAATGTATAAGGAACGTTCAAAAGCCTACCATGACAGTAAATTAGGCACATACGAGAATTTCAAGAAGGGGACCAAGTCCTCCTCTTTAATTCTCGACTTAGGCTTTTTTCCTGGTAAGCTTAGGTCACGTTGGTCAGGACCGTTCACTGTTACTCGTGTTTTCTCATACGGTACTGTTGAGATTTCAGGTATGGGCAGGGTACTTTCAAGGTGAATGGGCACCGATTGAAGCATTATCATGGAGGTGAGGAAAATTTGAGCGATAAGGAGGTATTATACCTCGATTTCAAGCCAACATAAGAGCCTAGGAAGAATGTCAGGCTGAGACGTTTAAAAGAAGCGCTCCTTGGGAGGCAACCCAGGTATTTATATTTTATATTTTAGGTATATAAAAAATATATAATAATAAAAATTAAAATTAAAATTAAAATTAAAATTAAAAAAAATAAATATATAATCTATCTAAAAGTATATATGTATATTAAATTAAATAAAACAGCACTGACAACAATAATAATATAACAGTAATATTTAATTAATAATAAGTTTATTACAAACATTGAAGATGGATACAACGCGGAATTAGAGACGAGATAGGAACGATAGTTTTATTTCATAAAAGATGGTTACAACACCATTACAACGTGTGAAGGTCCAACACAAAAGCAAATTAAAACTGCGAATAACAGACAGAACAATAGTTTATTTTTGCTTCATAAGGGCGGGTTACACACAAGTGCACCGGTGATAACCCAACACACAAAAGCAAGTAAAACTCCAAACAAACCCAAAAGAAGAGCAAGGTAAGTGATAGCATATCTAAATTACGACGAATCCTTGCATACTCTTCACTCTCATTCTCACGATCTTGTTGTTGTCCCCAAAACATCGTGGCTAGCTAACCAAAATACTGAAAATAAGATTGTTGAAGACGTGAGTTTATGGTAGATGATGCTATTGTGTTGTTCTACCACTGTCTATTTATAGGCATGAACGGCACAAAATATCATTGTCATATCAGCAAATCCCATAAATGATACAGACGAATTTTTGACTTGGATGCTCTGACGCCGCGCGAGAAAGTGATATTTCTTTTGTCGATTATCAGATTTTTCCTCGCGCCAATCGTTCTCGAAAAATTCGTCGATTGTGTGTCAATCATAGTTAAAATATATATTATAATAATCATACTATATATATAAATATTAAAAAAATATAAAATAAAAATAATAATAACAATAAAATATATATATATATATAATAAAAAAAGAAAATTAATTGAAGTCACGGCCAACGATTCGCCAGTCACGGCCGCGACTAGGCCCAACCATTGTTACTGCCTACATTCACGGCCATGTGCTTAGCCACTCACGGCCGTGAATTGTTGAGCAACAACCCATGTCTCACATTGCCTACATTCACGGCCTGTGACCTACTGAGTCGCGGCCGTGAACGAGGCATTATCATACACTGCCCGGAGTCACGGCTTGTGGATACACAGTCACGGACGTGACTCTGACGGGTTACATAAAAAAAATAAAAAAATAAAAAAATAATAATAAAAAAAAATAAAAATAATAAATAAATATAAAAATTATATATATATATATAATATATATAAATCAAAAAATAATAATAATAATAAAAAAAAAAAAAAAAATAAAAATAATGAAGAGGGTGTCACGGCCTGCTTCACTGCAGTCACGGCCGTGACTAAGACGGGCTAAACCCACTGCCCGGGGTCACGGCCAATGACTCCAACAGTCACGGCCGTGACGTCGACCATTATGTGCACACTGTCCGTCTTCACGGCTTGTGAATTGTCATTCACGGCCGTGAATGTGACGATTTCACCTATTAAAACACCATTCCGTCACTATTCATCTTCTTCACTTCCAAATCAACGCACTATCGAAAATTCCTCATTTCTTTCACTCCAAAATCACCACATCTCGGGCCATTTCAGCCGCTCAAATTCCCGCCAACACCGCACGAATCATTTTACATCTAATTCAACGCGATATCAACGAGGTATGAGCTTTTATCTCCAAATTTATATTTTGCGAATGCGGGGTATTTTGTTTTCGCGTTTGTTTGATCGATCATTGTGTTTGCATTGCTCTATCATTACTACATTCGTGCTAACGTGTGTGGCTTGAAGTAGTTTTCGTGCGTTAATTTCGATTTTGGATGAGGAACCCTAAGTTTAAAATTTGGGGCTTTTCGACTTTAGGTCAATGTGGTGTTGTCTTGCTCTTTCACGACTAGATTCTTGCATTAAACACAATGGGTTAGATCAATTTCGTAATCTAGTCCTTTAATTTCAATTTGGGACGATGAACCCTAAAATTCTAAATTGGGGTTTTCTAATTTGGGTTTAATTTAGTGTTCGTCTTGTGCTTTATGGTTGGATACACGATTATCATTTCGTGGGAATGTTTAATTCGTGGATTTCATGTGTAATTTTGATTTGGGAATGATAAACCCTAAGTTTCGAATTTGAGGAATTTTCGAATTTGTAACGAAATTGGTTGCGTTTAATGGATTATTAGTTGTTGATTCATTGAATGAAGTTAAAAAATGTGCTTGGTTAATCGATTATTGAACTTCGAATGCATGTTCTAGCTCGTCTATATTTGTGTTCGACAAAATGTCGCTTTGCATTTCTTTATGTTCTTGCTTTGGAATTCTCATTTTTGTCGCAACGTGGGTCGAGTGGAGTTGTGTTTATTATCGTTTTCTCGCCAACTAACATTTGGACTTCAAGGTACCATGGGTAAGAGCCGAACCGCTGCAGGACGTGCTAACGATTCGCGATCAACGAGTCGTCCACGTCGAGGCCAAAGCACGCCGTCACTACTAGAGGCTATGGGGCAGTTTGACGATGAGACACACCAGGCCCGTTACAACCGGCTCAAGAATACGGAGTTCATTCCGACTGATCAAATTGACCACGACACGCTGGAAAAGTATCACATCGAGCAGCAAGTGGCCGGCTACACGTCCCTCAGCGGATGGCTCGACTTCTTCCACATTGACGAGCCGGCCTATAAGGAGCTAACCTTGGAGTTCTTATCCACCTACTCTTTCAATGAAAACGGGCGAGACAGAATTACGTTCAGGGCGTTTAATACGGAGCACACTGTCCATGAGGACGATATTAGCACGGCGCTTGGATTGAGTGTACCATACTTTGGAGACCAGGGCCGATTCCCAGACGCATATTACAAGGAGTACCTAGCTATCCGCCGCAGCGCCAGACCTGTTGGGCGGAAACTCGTGCGACCCGACGAACCTGCCTTTAGTGTGAAGACCTCGAAGGCGTCTTCGCTCAGGAGCCCTGGTTTACGTTACATCCACCGGTTGCTTTCGACCTCGCTCGCACCAAGGGGCGACTCGCACGGCGCGATTGGACTTCGCGATTTGTACTACTTGGCCAAGATGCAGCGTGGTCAACTGGTGCACTTAGAATTGGGCATGGCCTACGCCTTCAGTGCCCAGGCTGATGTTCGTAGTCACGGGAAGATCGCAGTGGGGCCGTTTATTACGAAGGTTATCGAGGGACTCAACTCCTGGCCAGCAAATCCACCAGATATGGAGATTGTGGGTGGGCGTAATCTGGTCAACGAGGAGATGATGTTGAAGATGAAGATGTTGATCAAAGCCCCCAACTGGTCCCGCTCGAACAAGGTTTACGTCTGGCACGAGGTCTACCGTGGGCAGACGGACTTGGGCGACGCATTCCAGAGCCACTAGAAATGAGGGTGTGGGGCCATTCCCATTTCACCCCGACACTGCCGGCACTTCCCATTCCTCCGGCTACACGAAGGGGAATCATCAGGGGTCGCTCCTTTTGCCTCAGCCGCGACCTTCACACACTACGCGAGAGGACATGCTACGTTACCATGAGGAGGCATACGGCGTGACGAGGAGACACGGCGCCGCCAGGACGAGTACGAGCGTCGCAACGAAGAAGCCCACCGACGCTACCGCGAGGAGCAACAGCGATATGAGCTGGCCCTTCAGGCGATGGACGCCGCGATGAAACATACACAGGAGTCCGTTCGACTTGCTCAGGAATCGATGGCCCACCTTCGCCCGCGGCCACCATCGCCCCCACCACCACCAGTTTCGTTTATGTTATGTTTCTATTAGTACTCTTTTGTGTTGTCTAGTACTCATGTACTTGTGATGACTATGACATATTTTGTTATCTTTATTATTTCCTCCGTGCGTTTAATTTTCTTTTGAGTGTTTTCAGGAAACGTGACATGAATTCAGACTAGACTCAAAATATTCAAAATCAAGTTCAACTACATCAGATGGTAGAAGACGGACCACGCCATTTTTTTCAGGGGAGTCACGTTATTTCAATTTCTGTTACCTCCTTTTATTTTTTTACACGTTGAGGACAACGTGCATCTTAAGTGTGGGGAGGGGGAATTTTGTTGGGAATTTGTTGAAAATTTACGTGAAATTTTTATGACGTGCCGTGGCTATTAAATATATGAAAATATGGCATGATTATTGCGTTCATCTCAAAGTGGATTGCATATTAGGGAGTCTAGTAAGCGATAAAGACATGCATCAGTGATTTAATCTTTTTAGCATGAATAGATATAGTGTTACTTTGAGAGATTCACACACATAACCCATGTTCGTTGTGAGAGTTTGAGCTGACGAGCTTTTGCTCATTTCTTGGTTGTGTGAGTAGTGCATATTTACGTCTGTCTAGAACTTGCTTGTTTGATACGCATTGAAATTTCTTATAGCGTATTTTGTATGAATATGACGAAGGCATTAGGAAATAAGTCCACGGCCAAAGTTCCCTACCGCGACTGATCACCGTAGTTAGCCACTTTGAGCCTAAGCCTATTTATTTCTTACACTTCGTATATCATAAGCCACTAACCTAAATCAGCCTCCAGAGATCATCTGAACCCGAGTTAAGCAGAAGTGAAAGTCGAATGTCAAAGTCGAAAAGCGTAGTCGGATGTCGCCTAAAGCCGAAAGCAGTCAAGAAACCCCATCTTCAACAAGTTTTTAACTCACAAGGAGTTGGCGTAAGGGCAGCGCACCGTAATGCGAAAGGTATTCAAAAAAAAAAGAGCTAAAAAAAAAGGAAAAAAAAGAGAGAGAAATGGTGTGGCTGCTGGGAAACTGAAGCAAGAAGAGGATGAACTGTTGCGAAAAGAAAGAAAGAACCTTTCCTTCGATAATCTTCCAGTCTCGTGAATTCACATCATCTATCATTTTGAGACTTGGGAGAAGAAAGGCTTAGTGGAACGCAGCAGAAATAAGAGGAATATGAAGACGGCGTAACTAAAAAGGCTAATTCTTGGCGCGCTTTAGACAATGACATGGAGACCGACACGACTGCTACTCATATGTGATTCCACTACCCACTCATTACTATCTGATCCCGTTTAACCGAGAAAAAGACCTTCTGATTCATGCTTACTGCTTTAGTAGTAGACATGCGATTAACTTGCAAGCATATGGTTTAGACTAGATTATTGCATGAATTGAGTGATTCACCGATATATTAGCCTATACACTGAGTGATTTGAGTGAATCCTTGCGAGGTGTGGATCTCAATTAGTAGTGCTAAGGAAATTCGTGTTGATTAGTGATGATTATTGTTGCAGTGTCATAATTGCTTGCTTGATACCATTTTGTGTTTTCCATCTGCGTTGGTGAATTGTGAATGGCCATGACACTATGTTGCTACCTTGTCTTGCTCCTAATTTGCTTGAGGACAAGCAAAAGCTTAAGTGTGGGGAGGTTTGATAAACGTATTTTAATACGTTTATTGTGTATTTATTTGGGCTATAATAGGATATTTTGGTAATTCCGTGCATTTCTTGGCTCTATTTACACCCATTTAAATATTGTAGGACCTTCGAATGGTTATTGAGCGAAAAGAACGAAAACGAGGCGAAAGGGTGCGAACGAAATCAAGTATGAAGCTGTCAAGCACACTTCACGGCCGTGAATCTCCTCGCAGGAGGCCGTGAACGTGGGCAGTGAGAGTAAGAAAAAGTAAGCCTCCAGTGTCACGGCCGTTGAACCCTGATGTACAAAGCCGTGAATGTGAACAGAAAGTTCAAGGAACGTTGTCACGGCCGGTGAGCTCCCTTGCAAGAGGCAGTGAAACGATGGCAGAGAGTTGGAGAAGCTTAATTCACGGCCCGTGACTGGGCATGCACGAAGCCGTGAATGTCGGCAGAGACTTCACTGTCCCTTGTCACGGCCGTGAGCTCCATTGTACGAAGCCGTGAATCTCGGCAGAGACTTCACTGTCCCTTGTCACGGCCGTGACTCCTCAAGCAAGAGCCCGTGAACTCCGGCAGAGAGTTTGATGAAGAAAAAGTCCTTTAAGTCACGGCCGTGACTTAAGATGCAACAACCGTGACCCATGCCAGAAAGTCAAGTTTTAGGGTTTAAGCCGCCTTCACGGCCGTGAATCATGTTGCACGAGCCGTGACTCATGCCAGAAAGTCAGGAAATGGGTTTTGAGCCGTCGTCACGGCCGTGAAGGCCCATTAAGAGGCCGTGAACGTGCCAAAATTCAGGGTTTAGCCCATTTTCGAAGCATAAAAAGGTGAGGCACCTTAGAACTGAAGAAGACTTCATAGGGACAAAAACTGAGAGCAAAGAAGAGAAGGAGGAACACTAGAAGCAGTCCCGTGATTCGGAGAAAGCTCAAGGGACGATCCAACAACGAAGCTACGCTCATACGATCGAGGAACGAGAGCTCCACCTCAGAAACGCCATATTCACTTCTTAGGGAAGTTTTTATGAGTTCTCTATCCTCGTTTCCCCTTAAATCTCGTTGTTGTGACGTTCAATATGGAGTAGCTAATCCTCTTGTGTGTTCGGGAAATAGATGAACGTTTGGGTTATGTCGTAGTTAAGGCGTAGGATATCGTGAACACGTGTATTCGACTATTTATCGTTCTATGATATTGTTTCTTCGTATCAATATGTCTATGTGTTGATAATGAATGTGTGGTATATCGTTTAGGGCGACAGCTAAATAACGATCAGGCCGTTCGTAGACGTTAGGATTCGAGTATAGGGCGACAGCAACGATCCTCGCCATCTAGTAATCACTAAACTTAGATTCCCACGAACGTTTAGGGCGACAGCAAATCCGCGAGTGGGTAGGAAATTACTTACTGCATTTAGTCGATTTTCACGTAGGAACGATATTCCGTAGCTTTAGCTGACAGCACCTAGCGGGATTCGAATCCCGAACACATATTTATCATCTTAAGTCACTCTTATTACTTCTAGTTGTGTTCCTTAGTCTTCCGATCTTTTAAGTTGCTCTGTTAAGTTAGTTCGTAGTATAAACAATCCTACTCTTTTATTTAGGCTAAATTCGATTCGATAGGTTAATACTAGTACTCAATTTATTCCTCGTATTCGATACTCGGATATTCACTATAGCTATATTACAAACGATAGGTACACTGGCCTATCGCGCGTGATTCTAGTTATAATATATTCGTTTTAATTATTACTTGACGTACTCGCACGATCTTTTATTTAAAAACACACACGCAATCGATCAAGCTGCGACTTAGGTTCGATTTCGGAAGAAAAGGCGAAGACGAGGATTCGACTTCTTGGGAAGAAAAGACCCAAACTTTGGGGGAGAGAGAAGCTTGAGCACATAGCAGATTCGGCTTCTTGGGAAGAAAAGGCCCTAACTTGGGAGGAGAGAGAAGCTTGAGCACATAGCAACCATGTCTGCTTTGGGTGGTGAAAGAATTGCAGCCCAGACATGACATTTGCTGCTGAATTTGGCCTTGCAGGTCAAAATCTTGGCCATTCTTTTTTGAAATCCTTTTTCTTAGTTTTTTTATATATTTAAGTCCTCCAGGCCCGCAGCCATCAGGGGACGGGACGGACTTTCCATTATCTACAGGCCGCCAGGATGGCGGTATACCGCGCCGCCACGCCAACTGGCGGGCTTTGGCGGGCAACGGCCCGGCCATTTTGACAGCTCTAATTGCCATGTCGAACACTTCTATTAGCAGTTTCGTTTTTCTAAAAGGGA
>JAPQWV010003221.1:0-44030 GCA_027422505.1 Craterostigma plantagineum
TAGAGCAAAGAGGTTTCGGCCAAAATCATCATCCCAAACCTTCGAACTTAGTTAGGAAGTAAGGTAGGCTTTTAAAATTCGGTCTTACGTGGTTCGAACCTTACTTTCCATTTTTTTGAGTTGGTGATCCACCTTGGTGCCTTCATGTTCGAATGAAACCTCAAATATGGGTTTAAAAATCTGGGTTCTTATGTGTTTTCGAATGATGCGAGATTCTGGGGATTTTATTTGAGGATTTGGGGGTTCGAACGTTTAGGGTTTTGAGTACTAATGGTGGAAGACCCTTGAATGATAGCTCTCCAAGTTCAAAAATGGTGGATTCCTTGGTACTATGTGACTTTGGTAATTATTATTTGATGTTACGTGCTTTGTTTAAACCTAAAATGTGGGTTATGCGTGAATACCTATGCTTGTGTGCTTAGGAAATTTAATCGAGTGGGGTAGAAAGCTTAAAGAGGACTTCCAAGACATTGGGTTTTAGCTTAGCTCTTTGATTGTATGAAATTACGAGTCGAAATAGCGAATTTTAAGGGAAGTGTAGACGTCGGGTTAGCGGGCTGTGATGTTTTGCGAATCACGAGGCTTATTAGGTCAATGAAATTAGCTCGGGGGTTAGGAGGTTTGCGATGAGAAAGGGGATTAGTATTCACGTGCCAATTATTACTTTTCACGGGTTGGGGTAGTTCGTGAATTGGGGAGCGATTTTGGGTCGAGAGGTAGTTTCACGGGGTAGAGATGTTCGCAAGGTGTGAGTAGGGCGGGCTGAAATTAGTTCACGAGCCGAGGGCTTCGTGAAATGAAAGGCGTGTTCGGATCGCTAGGTAGATCGCATGCTAAGGGACTTCACGAATTTGGAGATGATTTTGGGTCGTTAAGTAGTTTGTGGGTTAGAGACTTTTGTGAATTTTGAGTTAGGATCGAAGCTTTCGACTATAGAATCTTCGTAGTAACACTTTAGGATAAGTGATTTTATAAAAGTTTTAGTGCCTAACTTATTTTCGAGTTTATGAGGTTTATTGTTTTAAGATGTACCATTGTATTCCACGTTAGGGATGATTTTTATAATATATTAGTTTTGGGAAAATTTTTGGGAATTATTGAAATCGGGGAGAATAAGTTTTAGGTGTACGATGCATGTTTCAAAAAGGGATTTTTATATATAATATATCAAGTTTTGAAGGTTTCGACCGATTCTAGGTTTCGGGCGATATTGAGTTTTGATTGATTTTAATTCGCGGGCCGTTTTATTTTTTTATAAGTTATGAGTGAAATAGGATTTCGAACTAATAGGAAATCGGCCGAATGAGTTTCGGGTCGCGAAAGTCTTTCGCGGGCACAAATGATTTTTATGTATGAGTAAAATAGGTATTTCGCGGGCGACTTGAAGGGTGATTCCTGTGAGAGGCGTCGCGGGCCAATTTCAGTTTCGCGGGCCGATGGACTTTCGCGGGGTGATTCCTGTGAAGGGCATCGCGGGCCCTTTAGGTTTCGCGGGCCGATTGATTTCCACGGAGTGATTCCTGTGAGAGAAATCGGCCGATTCGCGGGCTTAAATTGGGCTTTGCGCGTCCATCGGGCGATTCACGAATTGAAATTGGACTTCGCGCGTCTAATTGGACGATTCTGCGAACGCGGCGAAAGTCCCGTGAATTCGAGTGTTGACCGCAAGTGTTTCGGGTTGACCATCTTTTGAAAGTGGGATCGGGCGATTTAAGATTTGGGCTTTGACCGGATTTATGGGAGTTTGACCAACGCTTTACATTTTTGGGCTTTTGCCCTGTTCCAGGCCCAATCATTTTAAAGTAAAATTATTTCCGGCCCAAATCAGTTTTAAAATAAAGTATTTTCGTATGTTGACTAATATTTTCGGGTCAACCCATATTTTACAATTGAAAGGTTATTTTGGGATTTAAAAGCTTCGGCCTAGCTTGATGTTTTAGGGGTTAATTTGACTTAGCAAACTCTTTTCAAACGGTTACCTTTCGAATGTAGTTTCAAGCAATGATATTTCAAATATTGTATTAATAATGCAATACTTAGGAAATTCAGTAACGTAGATATTCAAGTAATTTAGATGTATACTGATGTGATGATTTTGTGCCTAAGGTCGACGTTAGGAACATTGCTGAGCTATTAACGGGTAATCGACGGATGACAGGTAAGTAGAAATCCAACTACGACAACTTGTGTTACGTGCCTAAATTGCGTGATTACGTGCCTACGTGGTTTTATGAATTTCGTAAATTGATTGAAGTATTTAAATGTGGTAAGTCTATGTTGCATTTACCTGCATCTGCATATGCATACTCACGTGCACACACGAACTCGTGAGGGAGGGTCGTGGGGTTGAGTGTGCATACTATTATGTCGCTTGTATGCGACTAAGACCCGCCGATATAGGCCGGTGTGTCGACTCGTAGTTGAGTCATGGACGACTTCTATGGCACCCTATATGGCGTACGACGCCGATTATTATTGAGGCAGGAGGAGCGACCCAGGAAGGAGCGACCTAGCTATGCTAGCGTAGGCTAACTGGCGTAGGCAACTGCCCTATTTGCGGACGGAGCGACCTGGAAGGAGCGACCTAGGGGGAATCCTAGCGTAGGCTACCAGCGTGGGCTACCGTATGACAGAGGGGACGACCTGGGAGGGTGCGACCTAGGGAGACCTAGCGTAGGCTACCCAGCGTGGGTCGCTGTCACGATCCTATTGAGGACATTTGAGCTCATAGTGGTGCATAGTAAGTGCGTTGCGGGCCCGAGTGATACTAGTATGAGTACTAGGAGCATTGGCGCGGATCGCCTTTTTGCGGACTGTTATGTGCATCGGCGTGGATTGCCTTTGCGTAGTGATGTTATGCATCGGCGTGGATTGCCTTTGCAGGGGAGTGACACGTGCATACATGCATGATTTCTGCTTACTGAGCCTCGGTGGCTCATTCCTTATGTTGTGTGTTGTAGGTACGATAGGTCGGACGTTGCGAAACGTCTCGACTAAGGCAAGCTGACGGCGGTACTCCACGGGCTTTTGAGGGCAAGGCTGTACATGGATGACGACCTGTGGAGCGATGTTAGGAAGTGTTAGTTAGCGTAAGTAGTTTTGGAGGCTTCGGCCTTTGTATAACTAGACAATGTAGATTGCGTCTCGTCGTAATATATTTATTTTAGGAAAAAGTTTTTGTAAATTGGGTCTTCCGCGGCTTGCGCAGCGGAAATCCGCCGTTAATTAGTATTAGAAAGTGAGGATCGCCACAGGTGGTATCAGAGCTTAGGTTAGAGGTTCTGTAGACTGTCCATGTACGGCCGCTCAAAAGCGTGGAGGATCAGCCTTGCCTGTAGGTATGTTTGATGTTGTGATTATGTGTTTACAATAACGTGCCTACTTGCTTGACTGATTGTAGAATGACTAGCGAAAATAGGAAAGTTATTGGCGAGTCAAGTCGTGGGGTTGCAACCGAGCTCCATGTGAATGAACATGACTCGGTGCTCCATAGGAAACTGATCCAAGATCAAACGGATCGGATTAGTGAACTTAAGGATCGAGTTAATGAGTTTAAGGATCTGATGTATAAGCTTGTTCGGACCTCGTAAATTCTCGCACTATGAATGTGCGACAATTATAGGGAAAAGAAAAGTGAATGAACAATTAGAGCGAGCAGTTAACCAAAAAGAGTCGACTTTACAATTATCCTAAATTGCAAATAAGGCCGTGTCTGAGGGGAACTAACCTCTCCACTCGAGCTCCAAGTTCTATTCCTCAATGCCTACAATATGGGCAATTCCATAGGGGCATCTGTTATGGCCCAGGATTAAAACTCTACCTTCAGTGCCTCCGATGCGGGAAGGTGGGACGCTGTGCTATAGATTGTGAGGCGCGAATCTGTTCCGTTGGACTTAGCTCAGACGTTGGTACAACCCTTACTGGTTCCAGTGCGGTGGTTCAACCTAAACCTAGAGGAAACAGAAATTCCTTCCACGAAAATGACGAGCTTTCAAAACTTGAAGACGTAATTGATTTGTGTAGGAAAGATCATAAGTTTCAGTTACTCTAGAGGACTAATATCCGTTTTGCGGGTAAGACCAGCCCAAGTAGAATTATCGACATTTGAGCAAAGATTTCGTAATTTCTTCGGATAATTGCGAATCTTTTCTCGCATCCATGCTTAGACGGAGGAATTGCCTCAGTCTTAACTGAAATCGTGCTAGTAGCTAATGAAAGCGCTGATGTACGTCCCAATGATCTCCTGGGGCTACACTTGATCAATTCGCAAGCAAACCACATTCTTTCTTCATAAAATGATCTATTCTACTGAAATATGATGTCGAAACCACATTTCAATTCTTTCGCATCAACAAGCCTAAACTGAATAATACCAGAGTATAACCCTATGCTCTAATCTTTCAGCTTGTCCTGAGAGTCCATGTTCAGTACCAGAGTGGCGCAGCGGAGGCGTGATGAACGCTAATGATTTTCAACCTCTGCCTGAGTATAGCCATTTTCATTAGCTCCTTGGGGCAATACAGACGGGCATACGTGTGCCCTATTGAGAAATGACTGTTAGAATTTAAGACGACAAGAGTAACCTTACACTAACCCTTATATTCTTGTTTCCCTGCATTTTACTTCGATGGCGTGTTCGACTTTCTTGAACTCTTGTCACGCCACGAAACATTTATTTCCAGACTTCGAGAAATGGAAGCTAGGCAGATCTTTAAGGGGTAGTCCAGAACTAGGAACTTTTTATTGCGATGACTACAACAATGAGTTCTTAGACCATAAGAAATCAATATAAGAATCTTATTCACCTCGGAGTGATCTCGAGAGTTTACCTGACCTGAACAAGATCTGTAAGACTAGTGATGACCCAAATTTCACGCTTGATCTCGAATTCTCTATCCTACTTTCCTCCATCTTCAAAAGTCGTTTCTAATTTCCTATTGCATCTCTATCGCCTAGCAAAGGATAGCTTTCGATCTGAGATCATCAACCAAAGTAGAAAAGTTATCCACAACTTCGATCCTCTGTCCTCAAATTTGAATTGCAGAACTCGAAAGAATGGTTCTACTTGCATTCGCTCTTTTCAAAGTCATCGAGTAAAGATTTCCTCTAAGAACTATTAGGTGATTATCTATCACCTAACCAAGCTAACCACTCCCCTAAAGATCGTTACCCGGAATCATTCCAACGGGCGGAATTTCGGGGGCGAAATTCTTTTAAGGGGGGAGGGGATGTAATACCCGTAAATTGAATACGAGAAATTAGGATATAATTAATCCGATAGATGTACGAATTAATGAAGTTCAGAACGGATCAAAGGCCGAATGAGAAACTGGGCCAAATTAATATTCGACTCAATTGATCTTGGCCCAACTCAACAGAATTTAAAAATAAAATAGACCAACGTAGTATTGGAGGTCCAACTAAATTAATAAAAAGGGCCCAATGAATAATCTAGACTAAATTAATAATAGGGCCTAACTAAAGAAATAGAGGGCCCAAATGGAAGTAACTAAATAACAAAGAAAAGACCCAATAAATGTTTATCTTGGCCCATGATAATATTCCATCCAAATGACATGGCCCAAAATTGAATCAATACTAAAGCCCAAATTGAAATAAGAAAAGAATGGCCCCGAAATAAATTATAAAAAAATGAAAAACATTTCAAAGCCCAAACCTTGAAGCCCAAAGGAGAAAATAATAGATATTTCCCCCATTTTAGGGCTATAGCACGTATGGGTTCCCTACACCTAAACTAGCCCTAGATTAAAATGTTCAATGGGAGCCAAAAAGGGAGAGAAAAACGTGAAAGGGAGGGAAAAGAAAGAAGGGAAGAAATACCAAAGAAGAAGAAGACGCAAACGAAGGAGATGAGCTAGAGCAAAGAGGTTTCGGCCAAAATCATCATCCCCAAACCATTCGAACTTAGTTAAGGAAGTAAGGTAGGCTTTTAAAATTCGGTCTTACGTGGTTCGAACCTTACTTTCCATTTTTTTTGAGTTGGTGATCCATCTTGGTGCCTTCATGTTCGAATGAAACCTCAAAATATGGGTTTAAAAATCTGGGTTCTTATGTGTTTCGAATGATGCGAGATTCTGGGGATTTTATTTGAGGATTTGGGGGTTCGAACGTTTAGGGTTTTGAGTACTAATGGTGGAAGACCCTTGAATGATAGCTCTCCAAGTTCAAAAATGGTGGATTCCTTGGTACTATGTGACTTTGGTAATTATTATTTGATGTTACGTGCTTTGTTTAAACCTAAAATGTGGGTTATGCGTGAATACCTATGCTTGTGTGCTTAGGAAATTTAATCGAGTGGGGTAGAAAGCTTAAAGAGGACTTCCAAGACATTGGGTTTTAGCTTAGCTCTTTGATTGTATGAAATTACGAGTCGAAATAGCGAATTTTAAGGGAAGTGTAGACGTCGGGTTAGCGGGCTGTGATGTTTTGCGAATCACGAGGCTTATTAGGTCAATGAAATTAGCTCGGGGTTAGGAGGTTTGCGATGAGAAAGGGGATTAGTATTCACGGGCCAATTATTACTTTTCACGGGTTGGGGTAGTTCGTGAATTGGGGAGCGATTTTGGTCGAGAGGTAGTTTCACGGGGTAGAGATGTTCGCAAGGTGTGAGTAGGGCGGGCTGAAATTAGTTCACGAGCCGAGGGCTTCGTGAAATGAAAGGCGTGTTCGGATCGCTAGGTAGATCGCATGCTAAGGGACTTCACGAATTTGGAGATGATTTTGGGTCGTTAAGTAGTTTGTGGGTTAGAGACTTTTGTGAATTTTGAGTTAGGATCGAAGCTTTCGACTATAGAATCTTCGTAGTAACACTTTAGGATAAGTGATTTTATACAAGTTTTAGTGCCTAACTTATTTTCGAGTTTATGAGGTTTATTGTTTTTAAGATGTACCATTGTATTCCACGTTAGGGATGATTTTTATAATATATTAGTTTTGGGAAAATTTTGGGGAATTATTGAAATCGGGGAGAATAAGTTTTAGGTGTACGATGCATGTTTCAAAAAGGGATTTTTATATATAATATATCAAGTTTTGAAGTTTTCGACCGATTCTAGGTTTCGGGCGATTTTGAGTTTTGATTGATGTTAATTCGCGGGCCGTTTTATTTTTTTATAAGTTATGAGTGAAATAGGATTTCGAACTAATAGGAAATCGGCCGAATGAGTTTCGGGTCGCGAAAGTCTTTCGCGGGCCCAAAGGATTTTTATGTATGAGTAAAATAGGTATTTCGCGGGCCAAGGCTTCGAGTTTCGCGGGCTTAAGTCTTTCGCGGGCGACTTGAAGGGTGATTCCTGTGAGAGGCGTCGCGGGCCAATTTCAGTTTCGCGGGCCGATGGACTTTCGCGGGGTGATTCCTGTGAAGGGCATCGCGGGCCGACTTTAGGTTTCGCGGGCCGATTGATTTCCACGGAGTGATTCCTGTGAGAGAAATCGGCCGATTCGCGGGCTTAAATTGGGCTTTGCGCGTCCAATCGGGCGATTCACGAACTGAAATTGGACTTCGCGCGTCTAATTGGACGATTCTGCGAACGCGGCGAAAGTCCCGTGAATTCGAGTGTTGACCGCAAGTGTTTCGGGTTGACCATCTTTTGAAAGTGGGATCGGGCGATTTAAGATTTGGGCTTTGACCGGATTTATGGGAGTTTGACCAACGCTTTACATTTTTGGGCTTTTGCCCTGTTCCAGGCCCAATCATTTTAAAGTAAAATTATTTCCGGCCCAAATCAGTTTTAAAATAAAGTATTTTCGTATGTTGACTAATATTTTCGGGTCAACCCATATTTTAAAATTGAAAGGTTATTTTGGGATTTAAAAGCTTCGGCCTAGCTTGATGTTTTACGGGTTAATTTGACTTAGCAAACTCTTTTCAAACGGTTACCTTTCGAATGTAGTTTCAAGCAATGAAATTTCAAATATAGTATTAATAATGCAATACTTAGGAAATTCAGTAACGTAGATATTCAAGTAATTTAGATGTATACTGATGTGATGATTTTGTGCCTAAGGTCGACGTTAGGAACATTGCTGAGCTATTAACGGGTAATCGACGGGTGACAGGTAAGTAGAAATCCAACTACGACGCACAACTTGTGTTACGTGCCTAAATTGCGTGATTACGTGCCTACGTGGTTTTATGAATTTCGTAAATTGATTGAAGTATTTAAATGTGGTAAGTCTATGTTGCATTTACCTGCATCTGCATATGCATACTCACGTGCACACACGAACTCGTGAGGGAGGGTCGTGGGGTTGAGTGTGCATACTATTATGTCGCTTGTATGCGACTAAGACCCGCCGATATAGGCCGGTGTGTCGACTCGTAGTTGAGTCATGGACGACTTCTATGGCACCCTATATGGCGTACGACGCCGATTATTATTGAGGCAGGAGGAGCGACCCAGGAAGGAGCGACCTAGCTATGCTAGCGTAGGCTAACTGGCGTAGGCAACTGCCCTATTTGGAAGGAGCGACCTGGAAGGAGCGACCTAGGGGGAATCCTAGCGTAGGCTACCAGCGTGGGCTACCGTATGACAGAGGGGACGACCTGTGAAGGTGCGACCTAGGGAGACCTAGCGTAGGCTACCCAGCGTGGGTCGCTGTCACGATCCTATTGAGGACATTTGAGCTCATAGTGGTGCATAGTAAGTGCATCGCGGGCCCTGAGTGATACTAGTATGAGTACTAGGAGCATTGGCGCGGATCGCCTTTTTGCGGAGTGTTATGTGCATCGGCGTGGATTGCCTTTGCGTAGTGATGTTATGCATCGGCGTGGATTGCCTTTGCAGGGGAGTGACACGTGCATACATGCATGATTTCTGCTTACTGAGCCTCGGTGGCTCATTCCTATGTTGTATGTTGTAGGTACGATAGGTCGGACGTTGCGAAACGTCTCGACTAAGGCAAGCTGACGGCGGTACTCCACGGGCTTTTGAGGGCAAGGCTGTACATGGATGACGACCTGTGGAGCGATGTTAGGAAGTGTTAGTTAGCGTAAGTAGTTTTGGAGGCTTCGGCCTTTGTATAACTAGACAATGTAGATTGCGTCTCGTCGTAATATATTTATTTTAGGAAAAAGTTTTTGTAAATTGGGTCTTCCGCGGCTTGCGCAGCGGAAATCCGCTGCTAATTAGTATTAGAAAGTGAGGATCGCCACAAGAACCAAAAAATGAATCATAAGAAACTATCGCTCAAGGGGATAAAAAATACTTGACCGAGACTAGGGTCCCGACGAGCTGTGAGAGAGAGAGGGACGATTAGTACGAATATTGTTCAAGACAAAGTCTTTAAGACTAAGAATGAGTTTTGGTACGATGACCACGACCCAGTGTAACTGTGCCTGTCTAATCAGGACTGATACCCCCTTAATGCAGAGCTCGAGATGGAATCATCCGAGATTGCCTCCTGCGGTGAAGCATCATGCGGCGCAGAAATCAAATCGCAAGGTGAAGATGCGTGTGGGACTTTAGGAGTAGTAGGAGCAGATTGCAGACCCATATGTACATATCGTCTTCATCAAACATAAAAGCAGGTGTAGAACCAGCAGACGGCGCAACTTCAATATCGACAGAAGGAAATTGGCTTTCCACAAAGATGATGTCCCGAGATGCCAGGAAAACTCGCTCTTCCAAGTCATAGACTCTCCAGCTCTTTTTTCCATAAGGATAGCCTACGAAAACACATTTGCGACTCCGGCTAGAAAACTTATCTCGTCGACGATCTTGATTGTGAACATAACATAAGCACCCAAAGACTCGTAGATGATCCAGAGATGGTGGTACACCATGTAAAAGCTCATATGGTGTCCGGTTTGGTAAAATCTTTGAGGGGGTACGATTGATTAAATACGCTGCGGTGAAAACACACTCACCCCAAAACTGAACAGGTAAACGTGCTGGAAACAGCAAAGAGCGAGCAACATTCAAAATATGTCTGTGCTTGCGTTCTACCCTACCATTTTGTTGAGGAGTAGCGACGCAAGAAGTCTCGTGCAAAATTCCGTGCTGTTTAAAATAATTTTTCAAACACATGAACTCACTGCCGTTGTCACTGGGAATGATTTTGACCGGTTTGGAAAATTGCCGTTCAACCATTGTAACAAAGTTACATAGGGTCTCACCAACCTCAGTTTTATCAGATAACATAAATAACCAGACCGCACGAGAAAAATCATCAACAACGTCAAAAAATAACGAAAACCAGAGAATGTTGGAGTTCGATAAGGACCCACAAATCCACATGAATTAGCTAAAAAAATCCAGTTGTCTTATTATCACTGAGCGTAAAACTTTTCCTTAAATACTTAGCTTTAACACAAACATCACAAATACTATCACTAGACTGCGGCGAACCAACAACCGAAAGAGATCTGACAACCTAAAAAGACGGATGACCCAACCTTCTGTGCCATGACTCAAGAGTGTTCGCCGATTTATGCATAACAATTGTAGCATGAGCAATCCCGACGAAGAAGTAAACTCCCTCTCTCACTTCACCCGCTCCAATCAGCTTCCTCGATCGTCGGTCCTACACAAGGCAGTTGTCATCAGAAAATATAACATCACACTTTCGTTCTCGTGTCAATTGAGAAACTGAAATCAAATGACAAAACAATTCCGGAACCAACAACACGTCAAATAGTATAATCCGAGGACTCAATTTCACAGTCCCGGCTTGTGTCGCCGTCGTATACTTTCCATTTGGAAGATGTACGCGGCAAGGTATAATGCTCTCTAAGCCATCAAACACAGCAACCGATCCGGTCATATGTCTTGTGGCGCCTGAATCAATCATCCATCTATACGTACCAAAGAGTTTTTCAGAAGGGATGGACGGACTTGGGTTCCCAGCACTCAGTAGATTAACTAGGGCGTTCCACTGAGAGGGACTAAGACCAGTCTGTGCGGTTCCTTATTCGGCGTCGATCAAAGGTGCTTGCGTGAAGTTTGCCGGTGCCCAACCGCCACCACGCGACCGACCTCGACCACGATTCCGAGTAGCCATGCTTCTCAAAACAACCACTTGCATCATGCCCCGTCTTTTTACAGTAGTTGCAAACCTGGCCATTAGCTCTTTTCTCCGGATAACCTATTAATTCGTAGCATGTCGATGGGTCGTGTCCCGATTTGCTGCAGTGTCCTCGTACTTTGAGATTTTCCGTACGACGGCCCAATTGTTTGCCTCCGGCATGAACAGCAAAAGCCATCCCTTCGCCACCTCTTTCTCCAATCGACACACACAAAGACCACCCTTACATTTATGAACACGCTGGAAATTTCCCAAAGCATCCCACATCTTCTTCAATTTTCCGTAGTATTCCACCATCGACATATCTTTCTGGCGTGTATTAGCAAGATCTGATCACAATTGTTGTATACGAGGGCCGTTCACAACAGAGAAACGAGCACATATCTCCTTCCTTCGGCGACTTCCAGATCTGAGATACTTGATCGGAGATTCGGCTCTACGGTATTCATAATCCATGAGACCAATAATGAATTGTTTGTCCACCAGTCTTCAAGATCTGGAGAATCCTCTTCGGGTTGTTGGATCGTACCATCGACAAATCCAAATTTCCTTCTTGCTCGCAATGCGGTCCGGATCGATCGAGACCATTCTTCATAGTTTTCTCCTTTCAACTGAACTTGTGTAATCACAAGTCCTGGATTATCATTAGATGTGATGTCATATGGCGTAATAGTTGTACGCCGAATGATATCTTCTATTTCGGCTTTGGACGTTCCACCATCTTTTGTAGATTTTTCGGCCATTGCAGCAGTGGGCTGTCAATGGTTGCCCTGATACCATGAAAGAATGCACAGATCAGATTTGGACGAACTGACGTTTATTCCGTAGGCCAAGCCGTACAATATATAGTGCAATACAATGCGCCTTCTTGGGCGGATAATGACAAAGAATAATAAATACAATTAAATAGTATTAATTATATGGTATATACGATGAAAATAGAACCTCAATCATAGCCTATAATATACAATTATAGGCATGATATGTGCTAATAGTAAGTATTTGAAAATCTCCAAAACTCCTACAATATTAAAATCTCCTTTGACAAATATCCTATACCTAAGAGAAAATACTCGCATAAAATCTTCTCTAATCAAGAACACTAATATTTCGAAAATCATACATGTCCACCTATAATATCACACGAACATGGATTAAAACTCCATCATCAAAACTCTTAGCTATATCTAACATATTCAAAACTTCACCTAATCCACACAATCATGTAAGGTGATTGAAACATAACATCCTACTAGATCTAATTTGAAACATAAAATCCTACTAGATCTAGTAGATTTACGTATTATATTTAAGATTTTTACCTTCCTCACTTTGAAGTTCTGACTTTCGAATTATTAAGGACACTAAGCTTGTTAATATTCTCTTTCTTCACTTGGTTTTAGCTTTCGCGCCTTGCTCCTACTCAAAATAATGGTTTCTTCTCTAATGATGTTCGATGTATGTTGGATAAGATCTTAAGGCTTCGACAGAATGAAAATAGGACAAGCTTGGGATTTCATTTGTGTAGTGGTAGTAGGTCACGAGTCCTACTTGGGGTAAGAAAATATTTCGTCCCTTATGTGCATTATTTTCTTAGTTCTTCCATTTATCCTTATGTTTGGTCAATAATGTTATTATTATAATCATACATAGGTGTTTATTACCTTGGAAAAAGTCTTATTAGTCATTCTCAAATTGTCAAGTGGATGATTTGCTTCCCTGCTTTTATCCGTGTGTATGCTTTCATAATGATTTATGGAGATACATCATATAATTGAAAAATGAGGGAAATCACAAGCTAAGTAACGTCTTCCTTATGCTAAGTCTATTCTTTTATTGTATACTATTTTATTACTTTAGCTTTAGGTTGTTTTAAATATTGTCTTTAGGTTTCAAAAGTTTGGACTCATTTCGTGTTCCAATTATAGATATTTCTAATTGTTAATCTTTTAAATCTTGTATTAGTCATTCTTTAGTAGTAATAAGTGCCTAAGAATTTCAAAATCCCTTATTAAGTTTCCAATCCCTTATTAAGTTTCCAATCTCACCACTTGTATTACTAATAATTGTTGCTATATTATTGATGATGAGGTGATAAACCACCTACGTAGTTTTCCTTTACTTCTTTGAGCAATAATGATTGTTTTAGACTAAATATCAAAGAGGGTATGGTGCCAACGTGGGTGTCCTTGTAGGTTAAAAAAATCATCCTTATCTCTAAACAATTGGGCCAAAGCTAAAATCCTACGTGGGCCTTGTCATTCTAACATTTATTAATTATTGAATTCCCATTAATTTGAACTCATTTATTCAAGTACTATATTATTTTCGCTAACATTAAAATTCGAGTTGGGCCTTAATTTATTTGGGCTCTAATACTAATTTGGTCTATTTTATTTATTAATTTCTATTGAATTGGGTCAAGATCATTTGGGTCGAATTTTAATTGGCCAAGTTCCTCATTTGGGCCATTCGAATTCTAATTCCATTAAGAGATATTTACCAGATTAATTACATTCTATTGTCGTATTAAATTTACGGGTATTACAGAGTATATCGGAATATCGTCAATAAAAACGATCACGAACTGGTCTAAGTAAGGTTGGAAGACATCGCTCATCAATGCCATGAAGACTGCAGGGGCATTCGTCAGTCCAAAAGGCTTAACCAAAAATTCGTAATGCCCATACCGTGTTCTGAAGGCCGTCTTTGGGATATCACCTTCTGCAATCTTCAATTGGTGGTATCCAGATCTCAGATCAATTTTTTGAAAATACCCTACAACCTTGCAATTGATCAAACAGATCATCTATCCGAGGAAACATATATTTATTTTTCACCGTTACCTTATTTAACTGTCTATAATCAATACACAATCTAAACGTCCCGTCCTTATTTTTTTACGAAGAGAACTGGCGCTCCCCAAGGTGATACACTCGGTCGTATATAACCTTTATCTAATAACTCCTTCAGCTGTACCTTTAATTCATTCAATTCTATTGGAGCCCTTCGATATGGTGGAACAGAAATCAGTGTCGTGCAAGGTTGAAGTTCAATAGTGAATTTCGTATCTCGATCGGGTGGTAGTCCCCGTAATTCCTCAGGAAACACGTCGGGGTATTCACAAACTACCGGAATATCTTCAACCTTTAATCCCCATAATTGCATGTCTATAACATAGGCTATATACCCTTCACATCCTTTGCTAATCATTATGGCTGCTTCTAAGCTTGATATCCGATGTACAGTTCCTACATTCTTTTCTCCTTTGAATACTATCCTTGTTTGGTCCAAAGGAGTCAATTCAATTTCCTTTTTGAAACAATCAAGCTTCGCCCGATATCTCGACTACCAATCCATGTCTAGTATTACGTCAAAATCCATTAAAGGAATGACGAATAAGGTTGTCCTCATTTCTATCCCGTCACTAACAATTTTGTCATTCTTCGTTTGTTGTGTTCACTATAACTATTTCTCCGTTGGGAGTCGAACTGAAAATTCGTCCTCAAGGGGTTCGAGTTTATCAGGTAATAATGATGCAAATGTTCGTGATATGAATGAATGAGTGGAATCTGGATCGAATAAAACATCAATATCAATATCAGGAGGTTTTCGTGTTCGTACAGTCTAATTGTATGTGATGAGTGGGATTCAGGCCGTTCTTCTTCCTCCCTCTATGGTTTGTTCATCATGTTCTACATGCATCGGTTCACCTATTGCCCTTTGCCTATATATGCAAGAAAAGTATAAAAGGGCAATCCATAACATGCACATTCTATGCAAAGTCTACAGAACCTAAAGCCTAGGCTCTGATACCACTACATGTAGCGCCCCGTTTCCTATTACCTTTGTATGTATCTATTCACATAAATTTTTTTCGCGATTCCCATAACTATTTTCTTTAACAAAACCGGTGCGTACATCTGGCCTAATTCCTTTCACAATAATGTACATATAAGTACATATCATACGAGTCACAAATGTTATAGCTGTACTATTTCTAGACCATATGCTAATGATGAACAGAGGGAAACAGGAGGAGAGCGTAGCCGGCCAACCTTGAATCCATTCTTTAGCTAATGATGCGCTTTAGTGGGACTTCTATGTATCTACACAACTGTGAAGACAACTATTTAGAGTATGATATCAACATGTTAATCGATAATAATTAAACTGTAACATGAAACGAGTCTTTTTCCTATAAATATCGTAAACCTTTCAATCCTTCAATTCATGCCATCACGAATTCACTTAATATAATCACCTTTAGTATGATCCTTAGATCAATGCATTTCTATATGCCCATTTACTTTGATACTCCCGTTATAGACTAGCTAGACATGTATACTGTAAGCCCAGTCGGCGCCCATGCATGGGACTGTAAATTCTGTAGATATATGTATGTGCATGTACAGGACTGTCATCCCCCGATTTGAAGGGAAGCATGCCGTAGCATCCGTATCGTACCATTCGTAGTCGTAGCATTCATAACGGTTTCTCATTTCATTATTACGTATATGCGATGCCATGCGCCTATCTTTATATCGCGTATATCATAAATCTCTAACAAGTCACAGTTAGCAGATAAAAGCACGTAGTGACATATAATCAAATAAGTTCATATATCACGTATATCACAGAATCATCAATTAGAAAGCATATAAGCACATAAGTACATGTTGCATATCATACTCACAACTTTTGTAACTCCCTGTTCTTCACCCGGCCTTTTTAAGTATAACTTTCGACTTAGAGTTCCAATCTTCTTAATTCAAGTTCCTTTGAATAGCCAACTTAATTATCTATAACTGTTATGTTTTATGTTAGTCAAGATTCGAAGCACATTGACCTCGAAAAATTGCCCGATTCTGACTTAGGGTTGCTGTTCGAGTAGAATTGGCCGAAACTGGCAGCCTGCACGATTTTGATCATAACTTTTGATTTACAAATCGGCGACCCTGATTCCAGTTTATTTGAATATCCAACTTAATTATCTAGAACCTTTATGTTTTATGTTAGTCCCGATTCGAAGTCCATTGACCTCGAAAGTTCACCCGATTCTGACTTAGGGTTGCTTTCCGAGTGGAATCGGCCGAAACTGGCAGCCTGCACGGTTTTGATCATAACCCATGATTTAAAAATCGGACGACCCTGATTCCAATTTCTATGAATAGCCAACTTAATTATCTAGAACGTTTATGATTTGTGGTCAGTCCGATTCGAGGTCCATTGACCTCAAAATTTTTCCCAAAACTGACTTTCGGGTGCTGTATGAGTGGAATCGGCCGAAACTGCAATTCTGATACAACCTAAGAGAGGCAGCAGTTGCAGGTGTACTATTGTCAGACTGGCGTGCCTCCTCTCTGTCTACATTGTCGTCCACTCATTGTCCTCCACATGTCTCTTGGTCGGCCTTACCCAATATTTCCCGCTCAAACTATTTCGTTGTCAGAGCTCTTCCTACTTTTTCCGTACAGAGCCTCTGGTCTCCAGCATCCCTCCTACCTGCCTATATGTCCCAAAAGTTCCTATTTTCAGGTAATCAAGTTAGGAGGAATGCTGGATCTTAGGTCACCCCTATCAGATACATAAAATGAAAGATTGGTATTATACTGCACTATCAAACGTCAGTTACTAAAAAAATCCACATCTAATGATCATTTCGTATTAAACTAGAATTAATAAAGTTTCTGAAGAAAAATCTTCAAAACGTTTTTGATAGGGGTGGCCTTCGATCCAACATTCCTCCTAACCTAACAACATGCAGAGAGTAACTTTCAGCTCCGGACGATGGAGGTAGAACCCCAAGCACGCCGGGAATAAAGATAAAAGACTAGGTCAGAGCTTCTGCCAGAGGTGAGGTACGAAGATGATATTTGGAGAAGCAAGGGAGATATTCTGAAGAGCTACGAAGCCATGCAGAGGGAATAAATGAAGCGGTCAGGAGAGCTAAGGAAGATTCCGGGACACCTGACGGGGGGAAGCAGTAGCAAACCCTAGACGCGCCTACAAGTATAAATAGGGGCTCTTATCCACTTAAAATCATCTTCCACACGCCCCACACACACTAACACACCAAGAACACACACACATATCCTCTCTCCCTCCTTTTATCTTCTGTTCACTCTTTAGTGCTTGGAATCACTTGTAAACATGAGAGCAAGTGAGGTTGAGTGTGTAATATTCCTCCATTAATAGTGAATATCATTTGGGGGCTTGTGGACGTATGATTCACCCGAATCCGAACCACATAAATCTCTGTCCCTTTACTTTTTTCGTCTCGTCCTTCATACATTCAACCACAATTTCATCTGAACCGGCCCTCATCTTTATTTCCCGGACCAAAATATTGTTGATTGGGGTCGTAACACGCATCAAATGGCGTCATCTGTGGGAATCGAGGGTTGGAACGTGAGATATGGAGTCGAGGCTTGGATTCAACGGCTGTTTTTGGCTAAATTCTGGGCTGCGGTTCTTTGATTTCTTCTATGGCATTTCGTCGAACACTTATCGGGCGACAGTTGGTCTACATGGCCCTCGGCCACCTTGGCCCCGTCAGCAGCGACCCCAACCCACCGTCGCCGATGACTTCCCAGCTCAGCTGACGCCTGCGTCACTCCGTCACCCAAGCGAATGAAGACGAGCAACAACTGCCCCTCGAAACGAAAATCTGGGAATAAAGTCCCAACAGCGAGCCAAAGTCCTAACGTCATCTGATCTAGGAATGGGCAAAATCGACGGTAATTCCTCAAAATCGAGGGTGCCCAAGGTGTTGACCCGCCGTTTCGTTCCCTCGTCGGTCAGAACGCGCCGTTGCCAAGGCTAAATCGGTGGTGACGACGGTGAAGAAGATGAGAGAAGAACGATTACGTCGAGCTCGGATTTCGGACTCCGTCGAGCTCGAACCGCCGCAACCATGACTATCGTGTCCGGAGGCAAGGCCGCCATGATCACCGCCCCGGTCGCCGGTGATGTCTCGGTCGGAAACGGCACCTTCGGCGTCGGTTATAAGTTTTCTAACTTTTTAGGGTGCTAAATGGAATTATAGGAACAAATGGGTGAATTCTGTTATTTCCTTTAGGACCAAATTTTGTGAAATCTAAGATCTATGGGGCAAAACAAAATTTAGATAATATTCGGAGTTCTATAGCTATTTCACCTAGGGTTTCTAGTGGGCTTGGACCTTTAAGTATGTGGCAATTATATTTTGGGCTATAGAATTAATTTAATGTGTGGCTTAAATCAATTAGATACTTGGGCTTTTACGTCTGTTGGACTTAGAATATTTGGGTCGCTAGTATTATTTTATTGGGCTGCATGAATTATTTTTGTGTGTGGCAATGAATTAATTATTTTTCTTTATTGAAATTATTTTAGTTAATTCCTGAAAATAATTATTTTGGGGTTGTTGGGATTAATTATCATAGCTTTGCAGGTATTAATTATTTGGGGTTACTAAAATAAATTAAGTGTGGCACTTTTAGAGTCGGGACACTTAAGTGAATTGGGCTTGATCTATTTCATTATTCTCATAAATTAATTATCTTAGACTAGAATAATTAGGTTGCTGGAATTATTGTCATTTGACCGCTGGCCCAGTAGGTCTCCTTCAGGACTCCAAAAAAGGTACAGCCTAGGACAGACAGTCACAGGCGTACTAATTGTCAGACCGACATGCCCATTGTCTGACCAAAATGTCTCCCGACCTACACCCCCTGTGTGTCCCCTGGTCGGCTGTAAACAGTCCAGTCCTTTTCAACATCCCGCTGTCGGGATTAGCTAAGATTATGTACCTCCTCCGTACACTACGAACCTCCAGCTTTCCTACGTAGCTACGAACCTCCAACTTTTCTACTTAGCTATGAACCTCCATTGTTTCTACGTAGCTACCTTCTTTCCTCCAGCTCTCTACTTAGCCACATCATACCTAGAAATCCGACCTTTCTAGATCACCGAATTAGGACGAATACTGGGCTACATGCTAGAATTTATGTGTATAGGCTTATCAGTAACCTGCTATAACGCACTGGTTATCTATGCAGTTACTAAATGATATCTTATCATTATTTTTATCTCGCGACGCTCATTGCGTCTCGTGCGTTGGAGTTACCTGTGGTTGTGGCTTTAAAGATTTGGCAGGTATGGCGGTCCAGCTCTCCGCTGGCAACAGAACCCCGTAAGCCCTGGCTTAAATCCAGGCTGGAAGCAAAACCCCGTAAGCCCTGGCTTAAATCCAGACTGGAAGCGAAACCCCATAAGCCTTTGCGTAGATCCAGGCTGGTAGCGAAGCCCGTAAGCCCTAGATTAGACCCGGGCTGGACACAAAGCCTCTAAGCTCCGACGTAGCTCCAGATGGAAAAGGAGGCCATAAGCCCCAGCTCCAATCCTAGGCGGAAAAAGAAACCTATAAGCTCTGGCTTGAATCCAGACCAGAAACGAAGCCTGTAAACCCTGGCTGGGATCCAGGCTGGAAGCGAAGCCTCTAAACCCTAGCTCAAATCCAGGCTGGACGATATGCCCCAGCCCCGGATCACTCTGGGTTAACTGGTTGGCTACGTAAGACGTGCCCAAGTTTCGGATCACTCCGGACTAAGACGCTTGTTGGCACGCGAAACAAAAAATACGCCCAAGTTTTGGATTACTCCGGACTAGGATGCTTGTTGGCGATATGCCCCAACCCCGGATCATTCCGAGTTAGTTGGTTGGCTACGTAAGATGTGCCCAAGTTTCGGATTAGTCGGACTATGACGCTTCTTGGCACGCAAAACAAAAACTACACCCAAGTTTCGGATTACTCCGGACTAGGATGCTTGTTAGCGATATGAAATAAAAATGCCTAAGTTTCAGATTACTCCGGACTAGGATGCTTGTTGGCAATTGGAAATAAAAATGCCCAAGTTTCGGATTACTCCGGACTAGGATACTTGTTGGCCTAAAGGCCCAAGTTTCGGATCACTCCAGACTAGGATACTTGCTGGCGATAGAACCACCCAATGCTGGCCAAGAGCTCCTATCCTCCAACTCAACCCGAAATGGGATAGAACAAGCCGATGTTGGCCAAGAGCTCCTAAGCTCCAACTCAACCCGAAATGGGATAGAACCAGCCAATGCTGGCCGAGAGCTCCTAAGCTCCTACTCAACCCGAAATGGGATAGAACCAGCCAATGCTGGCCGAGAGCTCCTAAGCTCCGACTTAACCCGAGATGGGATAGAACCAACCAATGCTGGCCTCATGAAAGAGAGCTCCTAAGCTCCGATAAAAGCCCAAACGAAAAACGGAACCAGCCAACGCTGGCCTCACACCAGATGGAAAGGTTCACCGGTAGTCTACGAACCTGGTAAAAAGCGGAAACGAGGGGTGTCGGATCCAGCATACCCAGGAGCTCCCTAGGTACACTAAGATGTTGGAAAGAGAATGCGTAGGGAGCGAACGTCTTCGTGAGTAAACATCCAGGGTACTGCAATCTGCAGAGAATGACCAGCGTGAGTACTCAAAGTGCAGCGTGCAAGGGAAGGATTGAGGTTGGCAGATAAGGAGGCATACTCTTCACTTACTTCGAATGCACTGACAAGCATCAGCACAATTCGAAGTAAGGAGAGTGGAGAGTGGAGAGTGGTAAAAGTCCGAACATTAACAGTAAAGCTGGTCCAGGATACTTAAGAAGAAAATTCCTCCGAAGCAAGGTAAAGGCACGACTAAAATGCAAAGAAAACAGGCCACGAAACCTCCAAGTCGTTACTCAGCTCCCAGGCTGGAAACAAAGCCCGAAGGCCGTAGCCTATCTCCATGTCTCTAGTCAATCTATGGACATTGTGATGACGGAAATCCAACCCACGGGAACAAAAGCAATGGCTGTCGAGTCTGACATAGGCGGATATCGTTCAAAAAAGCTGCTCCCTGAGAATCTCGGGCGAGATATCCAGCAAAGTAGAAGAGCAGCGGGGCACTTCGGTGAGCCAAACGTTGGGAATAGGAACCATCTCATGACCCACTTTAAGGCCTGAGGAGCACAGATAACTGCCATAGCCTCTTCCAGAGTAGAAGTTGGCTCCCGCCCTGAAGCGAAACGTCCCAAGAAGTAGTGCTGCATAAATTCCCGACCAATAGGAGAGGCTGGGAGATATTTTTGGCAGAGCTGTATTCCCTTTAGCCTGCCTACAAAACGCTCTTCCCGGTGCATTGACTCGAGTCACTCCGCAGTTCTTTCGCCACTTCAGCATCGAAGGCTTGCTCCAGAACAACCTTCATAGCCTTCTCCCTCTCTGGCAACGAGTCCTTAGCCTTGCGTTCGATCAAGGCTTGCTGCGCCTCCACGAGCTGGTTTATATGGGACGCAAGCTCATTCTCCTTGGAAGCAAGAGTGGATGCACTTCGCCTCTAAGTCCACGCTCAACCCCAAGCTGGAAACAAGGCCCGTAGACCCCAGCCTAGCTTCAGGTGGGAACCTCCTTGGTTGATCTACGGACCTGATAAAGAGGAGCCATCAAATCACGAAAACGAAAGCGATGAGCGCCAAGTCCAGCGCAGACGGACATCTCCCAGGTTTCTAGATCAGCTTTTTGGCATGGACCTCCAGACGACCAAAGGTCGTCGGAAGCCGGCGCAGAACTCCCAGCTCTGCGCTGGCACCAGAAGACCCAACCTACGTGTTTGGGATATCTAAGTCCAGCTCCAGGCTAGCACCAGAAGACCCAATTTACATGTTTGGGATACCTAAGTCCAACTCCGTGCTGGCACAGGAAACCCAATCCAGTGGGATATCTAAGTCCAGCTCCACGCTGGCATGGGAAGGCCCATTTGGGTTATCTAAGTGCAGCTCTGCGCTTGCACTGAAAGACCCAATCTATCTGGATTGGGATATGTAAGTCCAACTCTGTGTGCTGGCACACAAAGACCAACCTATCTATTGGGATATCTAAGTCCAGCTCCATGCTGGCATACGAAGGTCTGACTTATCTGTTTGGGTATCTAAGTCCTTAGGATAAGTTGCCAGAAGCCAATACAGAACTCCCAACTCCAGATGGACAGCGTAGTCACTAACCTACGGACCTGGTGAAGACAAGCCCCCAACTCGTGGAAACGAGAGCGATAAGCACAAAGTCTAGCCTCGGCGGACATCTTCCAGGTACACGTTTGAATCTTCCAATAACCTTTCATGTGAATGTTGGATATGATTGCATCAGGATGTCAGAAGGAAAGTGCATGAGGAGGGGATGTCGCCTAAGCTGGAAACGAATATCATAAGCCTTGGCCTAGCCCAGGCGGAAACTCTTCAGCGTTTACTATAGATCTATGGATCTGCCGGTGACAAGTCTCAAGACTATAAAACAGAAGGCAGTAAGCCCTAGCCCATCCAGGTCGCCAGAAGTCAGCACAGAATTCCCGGCTCGCACCATAAAAGGAGGGTGTGGAAAGGAGAGCAGACAGCAACCAGAGCAGCTAGCACGATGCCAGTACCATTGATGCTGCACTGGCACTCGAAGAAATCCGATCTATTATTCGGGGTATCTGAGTCTAGCTCTGCGCTAGCACCCGAGGACCCGACCTACTTGTCGGGACACCTAAGTCCAGTTCTCCGTTGGCACGCCAAAGGCTAGCCTACTTCACTGGGATATCTAAGTTCAACCACGAGCTGGCGAGTGGAGGTTCGAATTACATGTTCAGGATATCTGAGTACAACTCTTCACGGGGTTTCTGAGTCGAGCTTCGAGCTGTAGGCCTGACATGTAAGATAAGCAAAAAGAGAAACAAACAACTAGCAAGAGGAGCTGGGATCCTACATCATCCGTGGAATGCTAGAGTTGGTGGAGGGACCCGGTGAAGTTTGGGCACATGAAAGCTAGCCCCAGGAAGCTTCAAGTCTTGCCCAGACAGGAAGGCACCCTGGAGCGCTATAATTTTGGATTATAAGGCGCATCAGGATTCCAGCAAACGAAAGGGAATAGTTACGCCACGATTGACTTCGTTTAGGAGGAAATTCGGATCCCTCCCAGCAGTAAAGTCTCTGCGGCTCTTTTCTGGCTCTCATATCGAACGCTCCAGCTGGAGGAAAATACTTCGCCAACAGATTTGCAGCCCTACGCTCAACGAGCCGTTCCCATTTGCTGCAAGCTTAATAGCTCGTCCTTCAACCGCCGGATCGGGGCATCCCTATGCTTCAGCAGCTCGGCTAGCTCCTCTGAGACGAGCCACAATCAGGGAGTTGGCCAGCAAAGTGGACATCCCACTTACCTAAGGAGATCGCGAGGTCCACAGCAATGTAACACAACTCCCACGCTAGCGCATGGAGACCTGGCTCTTGAAGCAGAAGTTCTACATCAGCTCTTCGTCGACAAGGAGATCTGATCTGTTCGATCAGAAGTCCAGCTTCAAGCTGATGAACGGAGGCCTGATCTATCTTATCGGGATTTTAGGGATTTCCAGGCCAGTTCTTTGGATTCTAGGTCAGTTCTTCGGATTACAGGTAAGTCCTCACCCACAAGCTTGATCTGCTCGATCCTAATTTAATGTCCAGCCAATGCTGGCCTGAAAAGACTCAATTCATCTACTTGAGATTTCTGAGCCGGCTCGATGCTGGCGTGAAAAAGGCCCCTTCATCTATTCGAGCTTCCCAAGTACGGCTCCAAGCTGGTAAGCAAAGATCTGATATACCCCGTCGCGACGTATCAAGTCCAGGTCTAACTGATAGGTGGAGACTTGATTAATACTGTCCGATTGTCTGAAGCCAGCTCTCCGCCGACTCATAAACACCTAATTTATACGGTCAGGTTTCAAGTCCAGCTCTCTGCTGACAGAGGGGACCTGATCTATCTGATTAGGATTTCAAAGATCAACTTCCCATCGGTAAGTGAGTAAGTAGCCGAGATTGTTGAGCCCATCTATGTGCAGACATGCGAAGTCCTGAGCTGTTTGAGACTTCTTGGGCAACGGGAAAAAATGGTAGTTTATGAGTGTGGTACGTCGTGATCAACAGCGGTCAAAATCCAGACCTAATTGGGAATTGAAGCGAGGAGGGGAAGACAGCGTGCTCTAAAAGTACTCTGAAATGTGTTACTACGTTGAACACAATTAAGAGTGGGGGATTGGTTGATAGGAGTAGAATATCGAGCACGCCAGAAATGAGTAATGCTTTCTTAATAATACTCTGAGCTGCAATACTTAGTGTTAGAGAGTGTGCCCTCGGAATGCCATAGAGGACTAGGAATAGTATATGGCGCAAAATGATGTATAGGTCGATAGACAGTTTAATTGTATATACCGTCAAAATAAAGTAGTGAATATTATTTTCATTATAATAAAGGCATTATTATTTATTTATTGAATTTAAAGTCTGCTTGGCATCTGGCGGTGCGATAAATAAATAACACCCGAATGTTTGAGTTGGACGTCTGATTCTCGTGGGGACGAGGGAGGAGACACGGGACGGTCCTTAATCTCAGCATTAAATAAAAAGTTCGTAAGTCTAAGGATTCTAGGTGGGTGACTAGATATTCGAATATGACTTATTCATTGACGACCACATAGTATTGGTAGTGTCACCGATTACCTGAGAGGTTGTGGGTCGTGATGGAGATATCGGTGATCGGAGAGATCGCGTATTCGGACATTCGGCTCGTATTCGTCTCGATCACATGACTAGGATGTTGTCAATGATTGAACGAATGACTATAGCAGCCTCAGATCGATAGGGTCACTGACGGATTTGCTTTCGCGATTTCGGTTTGTCGCTAGTTCGCTAGGTCCGCAAGTGTTCGGAAATGGGACACGGGCCAGCGACGAAACGCAACTGACTTTACGGAGGTGATTGCCGGGCTTTGAATGCTATCGGGATTCACTGCCTATATTCGTATAGGTTAACGTCCTATGAGGTAATTGGAGAATGATGATTGTAAAGCCTTCGGCCGAAGCTTGGAAAGCTCGCTCGTATTAGATACGGAGCAGAGTTTAAATAATCGGTTGGGTCTCGATTATAACATAGTGTTAGGTTAGTGAGTTTGATATTTACATGGCTCTCACCTAATCGGGATGCAAGTGAAAGGCGTAAGAGTTATTTAAATGTATACACTATAGTCGGTTCGCCCGAATTTCGATTAGATCAAAATTCGTTCTCAACTAGGATCTGTTCGGTACCGCAGGATTGGCTAGGCGAATACCGGGACTCACGGATTCCTCCCGTGCCAGTTGAGATGGACCTAGAGAGTCGCGCTTAAAATGGTAGCGAACTTGAACAAAAACGGCGGGCTTTTTTGTAGAAACTAACGAATGAGATTCGTTGAGGTAGTGGCATAGTTGATACGAGGTGTCGACGATTTAGTTAAATTCTGGTGACGGTCACAGGAATAATTAGGACTTGAGATTGTCTTAAGTGTTTAATTAATTAACTAAATGAGGCTCAATTGTAATTAAAATAATTAGATTGGATTTAATTATTTTATTACTTAAAATTGAGGGACTAAATTGATAAATTAGAAACCTCATGGGCTTAAATGAAATATTTGCATGTTGACTTGGTCTTGGACATGTGTATAATTCCTAGCTTGCCACATTGGATGAGGTGGCATGTGAGTCATACTCTAGGCTTCGATGAGAGCATGACAAGTATTATTGAATAATAATAAAATAACCCTAAGTGGACTTTTACTACATGAATGATATGACACCTCACTTGATTTTTTATGCAAATGATGATATATAGAACAAGCATGCAACGTGATTGAGCTCTAAGCCAAGTACTTTGTCACTTTGCTCTCAATAACTAAAAGCTAAAGAATAAGGAAGAGTGTACTTGGTACTTCTTAAGCTACGTAATTCCAGCCACGGGTTCGTTTGACGAAGCCCGACACCCGAACCGAACTGCATCTAGCCATCGGGAGCAGTCTCGGGTGTTCGATCAACGACATACTGGCGTGACAATCTAGCCCGGAGGCCCCGAGAACCAGACGAGGCGTTGCCACGCTCATCCGATGTGTAATCACGTACGCCGAAGGTATATTTCGAGCCTACTGATTTGATTTTACGAAAAATACCAAGCAACATCGAATGATTCGAAAGACCCCTCGTTGCAATCGTAAGGAAGTGTAGAATCAATCTGGTAAATTTGGTTTTAATCTAAAATCATTTCGGTTGTCAAACTGTCAAAAGACGGCAGACTGCCGCTTTAGTCGAATTGATAATTTCGAACCACTGATTTGATTTTGCGAAAAATACCAAACGACATCAGAATGATTCGAAAGACCCCTCGTTACGATTGGCGGGAAGTTTACAATCAATCTGGAAAATTTGATATTGATCGGAAATCATTTCAGTCGCCAAATAGTCGAAACGCTGTCGGCTATCTCTTTGTTCGAACTAGTTTGGAATCGAATTGTCGATTCGAATCGTGGTCTCCTGAGGCTCAGGGCAGTATAGATAGGTCGAATTCGAGAGCTTCAAAACGCGCTTCCGCTATGCACGTCGCGCTATCGACGTCGATTAATCGGGCCCATCGTGGTATCAGAGCTACGGCTCATGCATGGTTCGACCGAAGGCCTCGATAGCCGATGTGGCGAACGAATGGTCGACGTAGTTTGAAGACTATCGTCGCTCGTGGCGTCGGTCGGGCGCCCGGCGTCAAAATTCTGTGTTGCATGTTTATGTGGGACATTTACGCGGGCTTAGGTTCTAACCGGGTTATTTATTTAAGGGTCGTTTGCTGCCCTCCGGTATGTACATGGATTACGGGTTGTTCGGGAAATAATTCCCCCCGTGTTGTATTCTATCGCTTGATTACATAAGTTAGCTAAAATGGCGGTTGTTCGACGCAAGGCGAGATTGGAGGGTTCGACGACCCGCGTGACGACGAGTCGATGTTTGGAGATCAAAGACCCGGTTATTTTACGACCCATGTAATAGGACCAGTTTAGAAATAGCCCGCGCATTTGTCCATTTAAATTGCTTTCCTAAGGTTAGGAATTTAATTAACGCATTTATGTGCTCGTGCTTAATTTTTTATTTGCTATGAGAATACAAACTCCCATAAAATACTAAGTGAGTAAAGGGATTGGATGCCCTGTCTTCTATCAAGCTCGGGTTAAGTTGTTACGAAACCTAAATGCAAGGTTAGGTTTCGGGTATGCCGGCGCCTTGCATTTGTTTTCGTTTCGATTTGCTCGTGTACGTTAGCGCCGCTCGCCAAAACCACACTGTGCGGTAAAACGTACGGTTCAAGTGTGCGGTTTTGAGCAAAGTTGATAGGTCGCACTTAGACAGTCACACCGCCTTGTTCCGAATTTGCCGGCGGGGGTCCCTGACCTGAGGCAAAGATAGTTGAGACATTCGACGAGGTCGGATTCGTGCGGAGCACGACTTTGTGGGCCGCTGCAAACCAATAAAACGACAGAGGTTGAGGTTTGCATCCGCCCACGTGACATCAACTCCACTATCGAAGTTATCAACGAAAGTTCCAAAACATCAAATGGGAGAAAATGGTGTTTATGAAAAGATAGTGGGAGTCAAACGGAATAAAAGTACTTGTTCGTGCTTGATGATCTATACAATCGACTTAATTTGCCTTTTATTTTCTGCAGCTTTTTCTCTCAGTGTTACGCTTTAAACATACTGCTCAAGGAGAATATGTTGACTAGGTCGAACTATTCAGACTAGCTTCGCAACCTGAGGATTTTCCTTTAGATTGAGGACCTAGTGTATATCCTTGACTCCGAGTTGCCGCCGGCCCCAGGGGCACGGGCAACCGAGCAGGCTCGTGCCGCTTGTGACAAGAGACTACGCGACGAGCAGCTCGTAAAGGCTCATGTCCTCGGATCAATGAGTAACATGCTGCAGCGTAGCCATGAGGGTATGGCTGACGCTCGAGCGATGGTTCAGCATCTGAAAGAGCTTTATGGTGAGATGTCGAGGACAGCTCGCTATGCGGCTTCATCGCAGCTATTCTGATCGAGGATGTCTGAGGGTGAGAACGTCGGCGAACATGTTATGAACATGATCATCATGATCAAGAGATTGGAGACTCTCAATTTCCGATTTGATCGGGAATTACAAAAAGATCTCATCTTGCAGTCTCTCTCTTCGTCCTTCAACGCGTTCATTGTGAACTATCATTTGAACGGCATGATGCTGACGCTTCCTGATCTGATGAATCAGTTAGCAACGGCGCAAGCCCAGATGAAAAGGGCGAAGCAGACTGCACTTGTCGCCACCTCTTCGAAGCCCCAGAAAGGCAAAAAGAAGAAGGGCAACAAGCTCAAGCCAACAAGGAAGGTTTCTAAGAAGAAAAAATCTTCTGGGAAATCAAAACAGACCGGTGTAAAGTCGACGGATAGGTGTCTGCACTGCGGTGAGCTGGGCCACTGGAAGCGGGACTGTCCGAAGCAAGGTGAGCAGGCTGCGTCAGGTAAGGAACTTAATGTTTTAGAAACAGTTTGTTCTACATCTGTATACTCTACTTCCTGGATATTGGATTCAGGGGCTAGTACTCACATTTGTGTGTCCACGCAGGGTCTGGGACCAAGTAGAGCGCTTGGGGAGCTGGAGATCGAGGTCAGAGTGGGTAGCGGGGATAGTCTCTCGGCAAGCCACGTCGGATCGAGATCTCTTACTTTGTTATCTGGGCATTTGTTGCGTTTGTACGATTGTCTTGTACTACCGAGGGGTTTTAAGAACATTGTCTCCATCCTGTTCTGAGCAGGAATGGTTATGTATTTAACTTTAATAAAAATACATGCCACATTATGTATCAAATCAAAAATGTTGGCAACGCGACACTTTTTAATGGTTGTACTATTTAAATACCCAGAATGACGTATCTGTGAATACTGTCACAAACAAACGAAAGTCAGGAATAAATGCAAGGTACCTGTGGCATCTTCGATTAGGGCATACTGGAGAACGCAAGATCCACGAGTTAGAGAAAAACGGGATTTGAAACCGTTGGCATCAGATCCCTATCCGAGTGAGTCGTGCCTCCAAGGAAAAATGACTCGATCACCCTTCACAGGGACATTTAGTAGAGCCACAGAAATTCTCGGTTTGATTCACACGGACGTTTGCGGGCCATTCAATGTGAAGGCTCAAGGTGACTTCCACTATTTTATTACCTTCACGGATGATCATAGTCGTTACGGACTCATGTATCTGATGAGGTATAAAGCTGATGCTCTTGAAAGGTTCAAGGAGTATAAGGCATTGGTGGAAAAGCAAACGTCGAAACTCATTAAAGCCATTCGATCGGATCGAGGAGGCGAGTACATGAGTGTCGAGTTTGACCAGTTCTTGAAAGAGAATGGTATAATATCACAGATGACTCCGCCCGGTACGCCACTGTTGAATGGCGTGGCCGAACGTAGAAACCGAACTTTATTAGATATGGTTCATTCTATGTTAGGCTATACAGATTTACCGATGTCATTGTGGGGACACGCACTTTTGACAGCGGCGTATACCATAAATCGGTGTCACCGATTACCTGAGAGGTTGTGGGTCGTGATGGAGATATCAGTGATCGGAGAGATCGCGTATTCAGACATTCGGCTCGTATTCGTCTCGATCACATGACAAGGATGTTGTCAATGATTGAACGAATGACTATAGCAACCTCAGACTGATAGGGTCACTGACGGATTTGCTTTCGCGATTTCGGTTTGTCGCTAGTTGGCTAGGTCCGCAAGTGTTCGGAAATGGAACACAACTGACTTTACGGAGGTGATTGCCGGGCTTTGACTGCTATCGGGATTCACTGCCTATATTCGTATAGGTTAACGTCCTATGAGGTAATTGGAGAACGACGATTGTAATGCCTTCGGCCGAAGCTTGGAAAGCTCGCTCGTATTAGATACGGAGCAGAGTTTAAATAATCTGTTGGGTCTCGATTATAACATAGTGTTAGGTTAGTGAGTTTGACATTTACATGGCTCTCACCTAATCGGGACGTAAGTGAAAGGCGTAAGAGTTATTTAAATGTATACACTATAGTCGGTTCGCCCGAATTTCGATTAGATCAAAATTCGTTCTCAACTGGGATCTGTCCGGTACCGCGGGATTGGCTAGGCGAATACCGGGACTCACGGATTCCTCCCGTGCCAGTTGAGAAGGACCTAGAGAGTCGCGCTTAAAAATGGTAACGAACTTGAACGAAAACGGCGGGCCTTTCTGTAGAACCTAACGAATGGGATTCGTTGAGGTAGTGGCATAGTTGATACGAGGTGTCGACGATTTAGTTAAATTCTGGTGACGGTCACGGGAATAATTAGGACTTGAGATTGTCTTAAGTGTTTAATTAATTAACTAAATGAGGCTTTGTAATTAAAGTAATTAGATTGGATTTAATTAGTTTATTACTTAAAATTGAGGGACTAAATTGAGAAATTAGAAACCTCATGGGCTTAAATGAAATATTTGCATGTTGACTTGGTCTTGGACATGTGTATAATTCCTAAGCTTGCCACATTGGATGAGGTGGCATGTGAGTCATACTCTTGGCTTTGATGAGAGCATGACAAGTATTATTGAATAATAATAAAATAACCCTAAGTGGACTTTTACTACATGAATGATATGACACCTGACTTGATTTTTTATGCAAATAATGATATATAGAACAAGCATGTAACGTGAGTTGAGCCCTAAGCCAAGTACTTGGTCACTTTGCTCTCAATAACTAAAAGCTAAAGAATAAGAAAGATTGTACTTGGTACTTCTCAAGCTACGTAATTCTAGCCACGGGTTCGTTTGACGAAGCCCGACGCCCGAACCTGTGACGCCCCCATCTACTACCCTTATCTTACACTAACTGACGTGACTATAGAAATATAAATATATTACATACAAAATACCGATAGAATTTTCGATGTTTACAAAGCTCACCACACACTACTATTTTACAATACAAACATTATTCGAATGTTTTACATACAATACAAACATATTTTACAAAGCACAGCGTAATTTACATAACACCCGCCACACAGGTCGCATCCATGTACACACCACCCTCAAAAGTCACCGGAAGTTCCAGAAGGACCAGCCTCGCCTTTAACAGGTTCACGTACTGTGTTCACTGCGTCTACAACACATAATAACATGGGATGAGCTATAAAGCTCAGTAAGTGGAAATATGCATGTATGCACGTGTCAACTAGCAAAGGCATCCGCGCCAGTGCTTTCTAATACTCTCATACACATATCATTCTTACTTCTTTCTCGTTTCTTTTTCATTTATACCTGGCCCATAGCTAACTTACTACTCGCACCACCATAACATGAGCTCAAATCCTATACGGATAAAAATACGATAGTTGGCCCACACTGGCTAGGACAAAACTAGGATTTATCTCCAGTTTTTCCATTCACCAGGTCGCCCCTCTATCTGGCCATCGTCCTTTTTCATTGCGGTTGCCTTTCCTGGCACTCTGGCTTACGCCATGTGTTTCGTCCAGGTGACCCTCGTCCGCTACCTAAATAATTAGGTACATACATTCGACGGTTTACCCCCGTCATGGTGCCTTTGTAGAAGTAGCTATATTATGACTCTTCATAAGTCTACATCAAATACTAATGTCTTCAAACATATTTTGTTTTCAAGACGATCATATACTGTGCATACTCATACTTCTAATCCTCACATCATTCGTGTATGCACATGCTCATGTCACATAATTATGCAATAAATGTTTACTATGCATAAGCATATCGAAACATTTCATTTCATCAATCCTCACCACATATTCGCATCAAAGCACATAGTCACGTATAACAAATACATATAACACAAATTATGTGTTGTAGATGAGATTCCCACTTACCTGACGTCCTTAAGCTAATTGCTAACTGGTCTGTTGAGTTTCCTAAAATATCGTCCTTTAACCACGAAAAGACAATAAAATCAATTTATAAATTATATTAGTTGACTACGTAAATTTTCGTTCGGAAATTCCATCAAAATCGACATTTGCCTATACCGTAAATTGACCCTGAAAACACCGAGAGACAAATTATGATCGGGCGTTACGAAAGACTATGCCCATTAGACTCAAAATATTTTTCTTTTAAAATGGTATAAAAATATTTTTACTCAAAAACATTTTATTCGTTTTATTCGTAAATTGACTATGCCTATACCGTAAATTGACCCTGAAAACACCGAGAGACAATATTTTTTTTTAGAACTTAAAACGTTTTATTCGTAAAGTTCTAATTCGCGAAGTGCATTGCATGAACCCGCGAAATTCCACACAGTAACCAAGTTCGCAAAATGTTACACAGATTCGCGAACCCACACACAATTCGCAAAGTCTCTACAATTTAAACCAGCCCGCAAAGCTTAGTTTACAAAAGCAATTCGCAAAAGTTACTGTTCATTCGCAAAATTCATTCAATTCGCAAAACTCACTTCGCACACCTCAATTCGCAAACCTCATGGATTCGCAAAACACAACCCGCAAACCTCTCAAAGTCTCAATTCGCAAAATGAAAATTCATAAATTAGAACTCGAACTAAAAATTCGCGCGAATTAGCGAAGTTTCGCAAACTGATTCACAAACTCAGATTTCAATCGACCGCCCTCGTTTACCAAAAACACTATTTAATACTTAAAATATGAAAACCTTCGATCAACATATTATTTTCTCAAGAACACAACGAACTTCTATAAAACTTCAAAATATATTTGAACCTTCAAAAATTAGAAACCTGTATAAAACTTTCAAAGATCTAGCTTCTCGTATCTAGCATACTTAAAACATACTAAATCATAACATAAAGCTTAAAGATTAAGGTAAGAAATTTATACCCCTTTCCTTTCCAAGCTTAAATTCAACCTCTACAGTTTGAGTTCTCCGTCTTCTCTCAAGATTAATTTTTCGTATGATTGAATAATTGTTTCATCTTACTTCTCCATTAGTGCTTTAAACACAAAGGACAAAACCCAACGTTGATATTTACCTAATCCAAAAAGCATTGTCTCCCACTTGTCTTTCCTACTTAATTATAATTAATTTATTATTATAATATTTCCCAACTTCTACACTTTGCACTTCCACACTTTGCACTTCCACACTTTGCACTTCCCAACTTCAAAGGTTCAAAGTTTGCACTTTGCACTTTGCACTTTACAACTTCACGCATCCTTATAACTCGCAAAGTATACTTCACATACTCAAACACTTCGCGAATCTTTTAACTCGCGAAGGCTACCTCACATATTCATACTTCGCCACTTAAAATTGGCCCGTGAAAAATCTTATTTCACAATTCACGAATCTTCGTAATTCGCCAACTTCATAAATTTCACATAAGCACATAATATATAAAATATGCAGTCATATAATCACATAATATGCATGCAATTTTATTGGCCGGCTTACTTACGGGACCCGGGTATTACAGAACCGAACTGCATCTAGCCATCGGGAGCAGTCTCGGGGGTTCGATCAAGGACATACGAGCGTGACAATCTAGCCCGGATGCCCCGGGAACCAGACGAGGCGTTGCCACGCTCATCCGAGGTGTAATCACGTACGCCGAAGTATATTTCGAGCCCTACTGATTTGATTTTACGAAAAATATCAAACGACATCGGAATGATTCGAAAGACCCTTTGTTACGATCGTCGGGAAGTGTAGATTCAATCTGGAAAATTTTATATTGACTGGAAATCGTTTCAGTCGCCAAATAGTTGAAACGCTGTCAGCTGCCGCTTTGTTCGAACTAGTTTGGAATGAAATTATTAATTCGAATAAATTTGTATTAAATTCGAATTTGAGAAGTTCGAATTAGACGTGGTCTCCTGAGGCTCAGGTCAGTATCTTGAGCCCTCGGGAAAAGCCGAAGGGCGCTAGGTTGAATTTAGATGTTGAAAATCGAAAATTCAGCACCCTACGCCGCTTGGTTCAAAACCCGCTTCCGCTATCGCCACGTCGCGCTGTTCGGGGGCCGGCGTCGATTAATCGGGCCCATCCCAATACTTAGCATATTGCAACTCAGAGTAGGGGGACTGGATGATAGGGGTGACCTTCGATTCAGCATTCCTCCTAACCTAACATCCTGCAGAGAGTAACTTTCAGCTCCGGACGACGGAGGTAGTGTTGGGGAGAGTGAATTTCAAAAATTTTCTCACCGCCGTTACTAAGATCGTGCTCGGTAATAAAGAAAACGTGCATATACAACACATAATAGAGTAGAGTGTATTACCCTCGTAGCGAAGATCCCTAGCTCCCGGTTGAAGTAAACAGTTCCACGCTTCCACGAGCCGCGCCGAAGAGAATCACGCCGACCCCAAGACGTATCACAAACCAATCCCTCCCAAGGATGGCTAGAGAGGAAATGGGGTTGTTTAAGAGATATATTTTTCTCAAAATTTTCCTCTAAGGGTGTTATTTAATTTTTCTCTCTCAAAAGTGAAAAATAAAACTTAAGTTCTTCACCATGAAAAACTTAGATATTTTATAGGCCACGAATTAGTTAAGAAAATGCCATATTTTCTACTTTGAAAGTGATTTGTATCATACGAAAATAATATGTCAAAAACATAATGGCCTACCCTTAAAAAATATTCACTAAGGGTTAATATTGCTTAAAAATATTTTTGGCATTTAATTTAAAGATAGAAAACAACACCTTGGCATTTTCCATTCCACATCAATCATGCCATATATATATAATATATATATATATTTTAAATTAATTTCAAAAATTAATAAAATACCATTTTTACCCTTGTGTTAAAAGTTGGGCCAATAATTAAATTAACTCCAATATCTAATTAAAGCTTAATATTATTATTAATAAATTAAGCACAATATCTAATAATGGCTTAATATTATTTTGGTAGAAAAATTAATTAAACCCAATATCTAATAAAGGCTTAATATTATTTTTCAGCCCAAAGCCCACACTTAAAAATATTTTTTCAAATACTCACGTACCATTATTATGAACGACTCGAAGCCGTTATATCTCTCTTTGATAGATACTATCTCAGTGATCCTTTTTAAGCCCGACTCTCTTGGTTCGTCTCAACCAGGCAAGGGAGGAATCCAAGAATTCAGGAAGCGCCTAGCCAATCCCGCGGTACCGAATAGATCCCGTGTTGAGTACGATCTTCATCGTTTCACGAACCAACTATAGATTATCGTAGTACGTATAGACCCTTCACATATGTCCCGGTCGAGTGAGAGTCATGGTTACGTCAACCTCACTAACTCGACTCTATGACTGATTCGTGACTGATGAAATTACTAAACTGCACTCCATGTCCGACGTGAGTCCGTTTATTGATTTGGCCAAAGACTTCGTAATTTCCCGTCCTCAAATATTCATAGGACATATATCTCAATTACTATTGAGACTGTGAATCCCTCACGACTGTCTATGCCCGGCAGTCACCCTTCATTGTCAAGACCGCATGTCGCTGCTGACCCATGTTTTACCTCGAACAATGCAGGTCTAGCAAACTAGTGACAAGTCAAGACTCCGAAGTCAACTCCGTCAAAGACCCTTGGTCTAAGGTCCACGTACACTACTATAGTCAATCGATCGATCATTGACGCTTCCCAGAGTAATAGGCCATGTGATCATCGATTACGAGTCATGTCCAAATATAAGTTAATGCCAATTCAACTTATATCAATGTTACGACCTCCCACTTCCCAAGTGAATGGCTGGCACAACCATTTAGGAGTCGTTAACAAATAAGACATAATCGACATTCACTCACCCTACTGAATTCTAAGACTTATGGACTAATTTAATATCCGAGGATAATAGCTCATTAGTGCCTCCTCTCTCATCCCATGAGAATCGGTAACTAAACTCGTATATATGGGATTTATTTATATACCGTCTTATCGGATGCCAAATAAGAACTAAAGGTAAATAAATAATAAGCCTATAAAGGAATAATGTAAAATCACATAAAACAAATATTCCATAATTAAGTATTCAAATACAATATTCAAATACATAGTGAATAATACATCGGGTAAATACAAGTGCCCTATTCATTTCATCCTCGAATGGCATTCCGATGGCACATCCCTAATAGGTAGAACCCCAAGCACGCCGGGAATAAAGAAAAAAGACTAGGTCAGAGCTTCTGCCAGAGGTGAGGTACGAAGATGATATTTGGAGAAGCTAGGGAGATATTCCGAGAGCTACGGAGCTATGCAAAGGGGATAAAGGAAGCGGTCAGGAGAGCTAAGGAAGCTTCCGGGAGACCTGACGGGGGGAAGCATTAGCAAACCCGAGACGCGCCTACAAGTATAAATAGGGGCTCTTATCCACTTAAAATCATCTTCCACACGCCCCACACACACTAACACACCAAGAACACGCACATATCCTCTCTCCCTCCTTTTATCTTCTCTTCACTCTTTAGTGCTTGGAATCACTTGTAAACATGAGAGCAAGTGAGATTGAGTGTGTTTCCTCCATTAATAGTGAATATCATTCGGCAGCCCGCGGACGTAGGATTCACCCGAATCCGAACCACGTAAATCTCTGTCCATTTACTTTTTCCGTCTCGTCCTTCATACATTCAACCGCGATTTCATTCGAACCGGCCCTCACCTTTATTTCCCGGACCATAAATATTGTTGATCGGGGTCGTAACCCGCATCAGTTTTCTAGAACTAGCTAATGGGTCCAACCTATGGTCCAAAACATATTAATGATGGAGTCTGCTTAATTATTGAGTATATTATTTATCGTAAATTGAAAAATGCAGTCTTTGAGCGGCCAGTTCATAGTTAAGAGATTCATATAGTTGAGACGTCTGTAAATAACATCGAAGATCTTCATCATTTTCATCACAAACTCATTCATGAATTATAGAGCAATATAGTTCGGGGAGAGAGTGAGGTTTTGAAGATATCAACTCGGGTTGAGCTGATAGTCTATCGGGTCAGGTGATTTAACAGAGTACACGTAGTGGTTTAAACTTTTAATTCCAAGGTAAAACTCCGCTGATGAGAGTAAAGATAATAGATAAAATATATGTCGTAGTTTCTGAAATAGTTTTAATTTTTCACATAGTAGGTAGTTACGTCATTGATTTTTCACGTTGTGGGTTTTCAGTTTCACGTTAAATTCTTGTGTCATTGGGGTATGTTAATTTTATTTAACCGTGGTAAGTCGAGTGTGGGTCCCACACGACAGGACCTCATGGTCCCAATTATCCCTGTTTCGTTACTAAGTTTTCGAGATGTGAATTCCGTTAACGGGCCACTGTTGGGCGTTGGTAGAGTCTGACTACCTTCTAAGCTTCTATGACTACATTTGCTTTATAAGACAAACCTAGAAAATGGTTCACAAAATAATTACAAACCCATTTTCTCATGTTTCGTTATTGAGATGAAGCCCGTAAAAAATAAAAATAAGCCGCACATATTAAACGGATCATGTTATCTTGGTTTATATATATCCTGTTTTTTCTTGGGGTTGGACCTTTCAATTAGATGGGGTTATAAACCAAATGTAGCGAGCATATCAGTGACCTTCTAACTAGAAATCTCTTAAAAGAAATGCAATTGGAACTTAATTCACAACAATAACTACGTAAACTAGTTCTTGATCATGCTAAAATACATACATTTTGCAGAATCAAGTATATAATATCTACTATTACATATTTAGCTTCACACCGTATTATAATCCTAATTAACTGGTACAAGCATACAAATAATATATATATACATATATATACATTCTCAACAACGGTCAACATCACTAGCAGGGAAAGCCTGAGGAAACCCTTCCATGAGGCAGAAAAGCGGGGGAACGGTCATCGTCTTGAGATCTCCATAAGCATTCCAGCAAAGTGGATCCAACACCCTCAGCCCTTGCGAGGGCAAAATCTCGACATCCGAAAAAGTAATATTCGTACAAGGCACCGAATCGCTGCATGCCAAGCGCATGGAGGGCTTCGAATGTCGTAAGTCCCCCTAATGTTGGCGTAAGTCACGTCGTTGATGTAGACTGCAGAAGTTTGGTTCGGGCAAGACTTTGTGTTGCAGTAGTATTGATCTATGATGATGGGATTTCGAACTGTGTCCATTCGAATGTTGTCAAAAGTGACTTGAGACACGGACCCAAACCCTCCTTGCCATGTCTTGATTCTGACACCGTTGTCCGAATGCTTGATGGTCGAGTCCGTGACTGTGATGTTCGATACGCATGCCCTACTGTTCTTTATCCCTAGGCTTCCAATGCTGCGCACACGTAATTTAATGACCATAGATGTTGTTATCATACTTTTGTAATCATTAAGTTCGTATCACGTTGTAATAAAAGAAGGAAAGAAATATGCTGAGCTGAGAAGAGATAGTGAAGGTTGTTATTAGTTATTTGATGACTCATTTTCTTTGGGCCTAATGATTGATGGGACCAACTTTTGGAGGTAGGCATGGACAACTACTCTTTGTGAGGTCAAACGCCTTTATTCTCTTGTATTGCTCTAGTAGTTGAGTTGGGTCTTGCTAAGATTAGAAATATGTTGTAGCTTTTGGCGATTTTAATTCAATATTTGCTCGGAATCTATGATCAATACATATAAATATATGCGAGTGTAAGTGTCTTACCTTATTCCATGACTAGGACCACATGTTACATTTCTTATATCAACATTGTAAGAACCAGCTCCGATGGATATACAGTCATCACCTAAAAACACACAAACAGAAAAGGCTCAATCATTATTACAACTTTAGCAAACCCGAAGGAATATAATTTCGAAAGATTCTAACCACGCTTATTTATCATCAGAGAATAAACAAACAAAAATAAAACAGTTACCGTTAGAGACGATGGAGTTATATATCTTGACGTCATTGCTGTTTTCCACGTGGATCCCATCGGTATTTGGACTCCCCGACGGCGACTTTATATACAAGGAATCGATACGAACGTCGTGGCAGTTGTCGAAACGAAAATGGAATTGCGGGCTGTTCTTGATCTTGATTCCTTGAACCGTCAAGTTCGAACTCCAAAAGAATCTTATGGCCTGAGCGAGTGAAAAACAATGACAATAATAAAAAAAACTAACCAATTCTTGATTTCATACAACCATGAATAAAAACATAACTATTTAAACTAAAAAGCATAAACTTGAAAGTAGTGTATCATGTTTTAAGTTTATATTATTTCCAACAGGCCCTCACGTTTAGTCTAATTTTTATATTATTTTTTATTTTTATCAAGCCTTATACGTGTTTTGATTTAATGGATGGTTGTTAGGATTTACGGCCATGACCTTTAAGCCGGAGTTCTGATACCATATTGAATTGTCACTTCACCTAAAAGTGTAAGTATTTTGCTTGGATACTTACAACGGGGCTATCACATGGACCAGCAAGAGTCGTTCCATTGATACCCTAATTGTCATAATCAAACAAACTGTTATTTTCATTTGTGAAGAAATAAATACTACTAGAATTAATAACTTGTGTAATAAAACTCACTCTGTGAGGCTTGCATGCAAGCTCCCACCACTTCTCTCCTTTACCATCAATGACTCCGCCACCTTTCATTACCATTCCGTTGATCCTATAGAACACCAGCCACTGCCTCTTGCTGTAATACTTTGGCCACGAGTCGGGCCCATCGGGCGGCATTATACTTCCTTCAATCTTTTTCCAAAAGAAAAATAAAGGAAAGAAAGATTACTAGTCGATCGATGGGCGATCGAAGAGATGTGCACATCCAAGTTATAAGGTATAACACCTGAAAAACGAGTCGGTTTTTACATGGGCCGGCGAAAATAGCAGATTGTATCATGAATGTGCAGTGCCTCGGGACAAGAAAAGTAGCTGTGGTAGAATCTTGACAAGCGCTGTCCCAAGCGGTTTTAAAAGCTCGGGTGTCGTCGCTAACTCCATCCCCAACAGCACCGTAAGTTAAAACGCTGTAAACGCTATTTGATGATTCATATGAATTAGGGCTTTGAAAAGGGATCAGCGAAGATTCCGGCGCCTGAGAAGGTGGCTCGGAAATTTGGGATAGGATGCGAAATTCGAGCCTTGCGATAATGGGTCGTCAAAGATTCGTCTGCATTGGGCAAGTAGACACAATGAAATAAAGGCGAAACATGTGAGAAAATGTCGAGGGAACTGTTCCATGATGATGATAATATGATGTGCCTAATAGAGCTATAGAGATATTGTTTTCGGGTAAGAGGTTGTTTATATAGGACAAAGAATTAGGATGGAAAGTTGACCACTCAAGTGAAAGAGCACAAGCAAGCGCATGCAATAGTTCTAGGCATTGCCTAATGGCCTAGGTTTTGAAAAAGAACAACACAAAAGTGGTGTTGGGCTTCAACGAATTAAAAATAAAGAATGAACTTTTTTTTTTAGTTTTTATCTTGGATTAAGTTTTTGTCAATGTTGTGGTAGGCTTTATAGGCTTGGAGAGTGAAGGCACCCACGTTTTGGGAAGTCGATTACGAGTACTCTTGTATGTGCTCTGTGACCACTTGAGAGCATGTAAGGAACTACTACAACTTGTTATGTTGTGAGTGAGTTTACTATCTCTTCTTGCATTGCACCTATGATGAAGTTGTGGGCTCCTTTTTATACTAAGGAAGAAAAAGTAAGTGGGAAGAAGCTTTTTGCTTTTTTGAGAAGTCGGTTTTGGTTTGCTATGTGCTTATTATTACTACTATTTACTATAGTTTATTATAATTGAAAGCCGACCAATTCCACTTAGATAGCACAGCATGGCTTTTCTGGTAGTAGGAGATCATCGTGGAGACACAAAAAGAATTGGCGTGGTGGTATGAGAATAAAGAAGATATGGGAATCAGTTATCGACGGTAATAATTACATTATCCCATCATCTGATGCCAAGCTTTGTTTGTTTACACGATTTATGTTACTTGAAGCATTGCATAAAATATATCATATATATATATATATATATATAGTTGAATATTCGAAGATTTTTTATAACTGCTGATGAAGGGTTAAATGATTTTTTGGGTGAAACGTCACTTAAATCCCCATCAGCTAAACTTCATATCACTTAACTCCCAGTCTAGAAAATATATCACTTTAGGACCAAACTCATACTATACTATCACTTAACGACCCAATCAGATAAAAAGATATTTTTACCCCTGAATATGTTTCTTTAAAGCTTTAAAAACTTAAAAAACAGAATTCCCATCGATTGAAAGAAAAAAAAAACGAAATCGACGTGGAATTCGCCGTCGCCGTTGTTGCCCATCTCAGACGGTGGTCGGAATTCCTGTCTACGTCCTCCAGGTAAGTCGCTTTGGCACACACGGCTCAGGTAAGTTTCTTAGTTCATGTGCAGTCACCTTTCACTCCCATCAACCCAATCGAAACAGCAAACGTAAAGGAGTTGAGTGGGGTTGGCCGTTAAGCTGCTGAGAAGATGCCGATGAGCAGCAAAATCTGGTGAAAGCTCCTTCCATGCCATCTTCAATATTAAAATTGATTCTGCCTTGTACAGAGGAAGTTTTGGTTTGCGTACTAAGATGTGTAATTGGCCTGAAATTAGTATGCCTGAAACGAGGGTACTAAAATGAAACCCCCAAATTTTGTGTTTATAATCGTGTATCAAATTAATGTATATTGTGTACTTTTCCACGTCTGGTTAGAGTACCACGCTTATTATTGTTAATGTATCATTTCATGTATATTAGGGTACCACAGTTCTGTATATATTATATAGTTTTCATGTAGGGTTGCTGAATAATTTGTAGGAGTAAACAAGCATGTTATCCACAAGTGTAGTTCATGGGGCTCGCTTTTTGGGTTGTGTTCTTATAAGCAGAATACACAATTTTTTTGGGCCTTATGTTACTTGTTGTTGGTGTTGGTGTAATCTTGAAAGTCTGATGAATACAGTGTTGCAGTAAAATATCTGTAAATTTTGTAACAAGAATGTAATGGTACGGTAAACAGTGAGTACAAGGAACATCAAATAATAGTTAAATGGTACACAAAAAAATCCGCAAAGTGGTACGCTTAATCTACAAACAGAAAATAAAAAAAATTGTTAAAGAATAGTAGGGTACAAAGGGAAACAAAGTTCACGATAGCCTCTTCTTCGAATAAAAAAAAAAACAAATTAACGGTTTTATGACAATTTCAGACTTAATAAAGGCTGTTCTGACACGCTGCAAAACGTCTGACACGCTGCAAAAAATTCTGCCACGCTGCATTGACCCTATATTCGATCTGACTTAAATTTAATTTCGTGGTCCGATAAAATACTCAGTGTAGATACACTAAACATTCTTACAATAGTACAGTTTTGTGCTAGTTTTAGGTACTCTAATTTCACTACATATGGTACAGTATATTTATTTACCCTATTTTCAATCCAATTAAAATTTGATTTCGTGGTATGATAAAAATACTCAGTGTAGATACACTAAACATTCTTACGATAGTACGGTTGCGTGCCAGTTTTAGGTACTCTAATTTTACTACATATGGTACAGTATATTTGTTTACCATATTTTCGATCCAATTAAAATTTGATTTCGTGGTACGGTAAAATACTCAGTGTAGATACACTAAACATTCTTACTATAGTACGGTTTCATGCCAGTTTTAGGTACTCTAATTTCACTACATGTGGTATGGTATATTTGTTTATCCTATTTTCGATCCAGTTAAAATTTGATTTTTTGAGAAATCTGATTCTTATTTGTATCTAAGTTATATCGTTAACTTCGTATCAAGTTTGATATTGTACATGTCCACTCATGTAGTTAATGTTAGAAGTCCAATGTATCATTAGAAGATGAACAATGTTGTTACCAATTAGTGTCGATATAGTATTTTGTTTGTTTAAATGAGAACGATCACCCTATAGTACATGCTTTTGCATTATTTTTGTTTTATTTATGGTTTGTAGGCACTAATATGTTAGTTGACGTATTAAAATGGACGTAATTGGACCGATAAATCACGGTATAGTTTCAATACGAATTGCGATACAGTAAATGCAAGATTTTAGATACGGTCAATAACTGTATAAAGGTACAGTGTAAACGCTATATTGGGTACGTATATTAGTCTACATTTTTTATTTTAAAGTTCAACGTGGTACCATGTCAGTACTAAATATTGTACATTATCGTAGTATAATTTGGTACACTAACGATGTTAAGCTTGGTAACATATCGATACTCATCTTGGTACATACACACGACAGCCATGTTCAAAAGCATCACAACCACGTACAAAAGCACCTGCAACTCAACATCCATAATATCGTACCATTGAGAAGCGTGTGACTATACTTTAAAGTAGAGATATATTGTACCATATATATGTAGTTTATTGTACCCAGATACTTTTGTATGTGTCAAAGTATGTTCCACAATACCGCCAAAAATGTCAGATATCGAAATGTTGAGTTTTTTTGAATTTTTCATAATTCAGCTATTAATATATCTTACCATTTTAATGTTTTTGGTGTACCATTTAGTTGGTGTTTATTGTACCTTATAGACACGATTATCGTACCTTGTTTACATTATTAGCGTACCCAAATACTAGCGAATAACAAAATTTCAGGCAAAACACTATCTGTTGTCAGAATACATCCAACATTACACCACAACAAACACATACTCAAAACAAAAATGTCAACAACTGAATCAACATATATGCAATATAAGGCCAAAAATATGAAATAACCTATATACCATCGGGACAAAAGAATGGAACAAGCAACATAATGATTGTATTATCCCGTACCTCAATTTATCAAGCTAAAAAATTCGCCAAACATTATTTGGGTAAATAACATCCAACAAATAAATGTACTTTTCAAACAAATAAGTAACATCCAACACATAAAATCTCCATATCTTATTCTATAAAGCATACGGATAACTTCCATGCCTTACCACTATACGACCCTCCACAACTCATCACGTGCATTACAGAAACGTCATCGCGTGTCATTTCTGTAAATGATGATTGGTAGTATTATTATGTTGGAATATGCTGTACC
>JAPQWV010003222.1:0-44029 GCA_027422505.1 Craterostigma plantagineum
AAAGGCTGTGAGGTGTGTAGCAGAAATAAGGCAGAACATGGGCCTTATGCAGGGTTATTACAACCACTGCCAGTACCACAGCAGGCATGGACCCATATCACCATGGATTTTGTGGAGGGTCTACCTAGGTCTGAAGGTAAGGACACTGTGTTGGTAGTGGTGGACAGGCTTACAAAATATGCCCATTTTATAGCATTGTCACACCCTTACTCAGCAAAACAGTGGCAAAAGTATTCTTGGCAAATGTTTATAAGTTACATGGGCTACCTAATTCTATTGTCTCTGATAGGGATAAGATCTTTACAAGTTCATTTTGGAAGGAATTATTTGGGAGGCTCATTTAAGCTGGATTGACCACAGCATATCACCCTCAATCTGATGGACAGACCGAGAGGGTGAATCAATGCCTGGAAAACTACCTAAGGTGTATGACAGGAGAGCACCCAAGGAAATGGATGAAATTGCTGCCTTTAGCTGAGTTTTGGTATAATACAAATTACCATGCTAGCATCAAGGGCTACCCCATTTGAGGCATTGTATGGGTATCAACCTCCCCCTTTGACAGTGGAGCCTTATTTAGGTACTGACACGACAGGAGCATGGGGTTTTTACAAGATAGAGCTGACTTCTTACAGTCTCTCAAGGGATATCTGGTTCAAGCCCAGAACCGGATGAAACTATATGCAGACCAGAAAAGACAGGAAAAAGCTTCGAAGTAGGGGACAAAGTTTACCTTAATTTGCAACCCTTTAGGCAAAACTCTGTGGTACTGCGGAACGGAACTGAAATTGAGCGCCAGGTATTTCGGCCCTTTTGAAGTGTTGGAGAAGGTTGGTTCCGTCGCTTACAGGTTAGATCTGCCCCCGGAAGCGAGGATCCACCCTACATTTCATGTATCGCTGCTGAAAAAGGTTGTAAGCCCTAAAATCAGTCCCATACCCTCACTACCAAAAACGAACGAAGAAGGCGAGTATGTGGTACACCCACAGAGATTTTGAACACGAGAACGATTAATAGAAAAGGGGAAAACATACCTCAGATGCTGGTAAAGTGGTCCAACGGCGATTGTGCGGATGCAACTTGGGAAGATGAGGCTTATATACGGGCTAAATTTGCAGGGGATCCTTGGGGACAAGGATTGTTTCGACCGGGGGGAATTGTTACATCCCCAATTGAGGAAGATACAATGGAGAAGGAAAGGGTTTGTGGTTCGGACAAGAAGTGGTTGGGGTTTGGAAGTGGAGTTGGGGATTTGTCTGAATGGGGCACGACAAAAGCTAGATCGAAGAAGTTAAAGGAAAAGAAGTGTGGTCTGGGCTTTCACGTGATGGGCTCGGCTGAAGAATGGTGAAGGGGGATAATTGCAGTGTTGGGCTTCCGGGCCTTTTCCTTAATTCAATCAAATGGGACTAAATACACCAATGAGCCCATATTAGCTTAATAGTATATAAGCTGTAATGGAACTGTCATTTTAGGATTATGCAAATGAAATTACCCTAATTCTCATCTCATACTCTCTTGTCTTCTTCTCCTTTACTCTCATCTACTCTGATCGTCCTTCTTTCTCTTTTGTCATACAGTAAATCTTCCTAAGTACACAGAAAATCCCCAAATTAGTTACTGTTACATCGGCAAGGTATTTATCACACAGAAAATTCCCACAAACATATTAAAAACGTTACAGCTTCATTCAGACCTCGCGAATACGTACAATGGAGTTTCCTAAATGCGAATATTATAATTTAATCAGTATATTCAGACTATTCGGCGTAAAACGGCGGGGAGTTCGAGGAAGACGAAGAAGGACAGAGGTGAAGTGAAACTATCGATTATCGAATCTCAGCTAATCAGTGACGTCAGCAAGTTAAGTGGCCTGTAATTGGGCTTAGAACGGGCCAGGAAATATTTTGGCCTAAACAAAACAAACCAATCAACTTCGAGGTGGGACCCACGACTGTGCCACGTCCGCGACTCCTTACAGGACAGGTGTCAGTAAGCAAGTACCTCAGACACGTGTGCTAACGAATAAGCTGACGTGTCCCTAATCTCCATCTTTCTACCACCTTCTTCGGCTTCAATGGCGTCGACACTTGTCCATTATTCTTTCTCCATTCCCTCGCACATAAATGCTCGCTCCTTCCCATCCTCCCTATCTCAGACAGTTCGAATAAGAAAAACAAAGCCGAGAAAAAAAAAGAGAATCTGAATATTATAAGCTATGGAATCGCAATTGCACCGCCCTACCGAGCAAGAAATGATGGAGGGTCAAACTGCTGACCATGGAGAGAAGAAGTCCATGCTTGCGAAAGTTAAGGAGAAGGCGAAGAAGCTCAAGGGATCGATCAATAAGAAACATGGGTCTAGCCAAGATGACGATGCAGATAATGATGAGGAACTGAATATTAGTCCTGCTGTTCACGGAGCACCAGGTTTAATTCGTCTTCTTTCTTCACTTCTTCGTCTTCTTGTTGTTATTACAGCTTGTTCAAATCGTCGTTTGCTGCTGCGTTGTTATTACAGCGATGAATCCTCCTCCTACGCAAGGCGGAGAGTATGGTGGCCTGAGCGAGAGAGACGTGAATATTCCTCATCCTCTAGCTTCGAACTTGGACAAGCCAGCTGATGTGCAAGTTCCGCCGCCGGTGCCGGAGACAACGCCGGAGGTATCAGACAAGGGCCTTACTGAAGATCTTGGCTCCACCGCCGGCCAAGGTAGTACTTTATAAGCTCTTGATTGTGTTTACTGTGCTGCTTTTAGATGGCTTCAAGAATATCCATTTCTAACTCGTAGGTGCTAAAGAATCGGACGTTTGATTCTCTTACACGAGGCCTCAAGGGAGTGAACTACGGCGGCGACGATTCTAACCCCACTAGCAGGCCAAGAACATCAGACAATTTCCGATGAACCAAAATCATTGCCTGGACAAGGAAACGATCTCCCACAATCTCACCCCTTGTCAGAAGACGAGCCTAAGAAGTTCGACGCCGCTAATGATCAGCCCCAGTCTATGCCTCAAAACACAATTACAGGGAAGCTGTCCTCAGTTCCTGCTGTAATAGTCGACAGAGCCGCCGCTGCTAAGAACGTAGTTGCATCCAAGCTCGGCTATGGCGGCAACCAAGCTCAACAACCTGCCGACGCCGGCGCCACTCAGCAGAAGAAGCCTCTGACCGAAACAGCAGCTGAGTACAAGAACATGGTCGCGGAGAAGCTTACCCCAGTTTATGAAAAGGTCGCCGGCGCTGGGTCCACCGTGACGTCTAAAGTCTGGGGAAGTGGTGGAACGACGGCCGGCGAGCAGACGCAAGGAGGAGAGGGCGTAGTCGATGGAGGAGCAGCTGCTCCGAACAAGGGTTTTTTACGAAGGACTACTTGTCCGAGAAACTCAAGCCTGGAGATAAAGACAAGGCGCTGTCCCAAGCTATCATGGAGAAACTGCAGCTGAGTAAGAAGCCCGCCGCCGGCGAAGGTGGGGCCGTGGACGAAACCAAGGCTAACGAATCGAGCCCCGGCGTCGTGGGTAGCATCAAGGGCGTAATGGGTTCGTTGATTGCGGAGGTAGTAAGAGTAATGGAACTGAATCTGCTGCTGCTGCGAATGAGCAAACGCAAGCGCTTGGTGAGTGAGTTGAAACACATTCGTTTATTACAGTTTTTTTCTTCTTTGAGTGATTTGATTTATGTGTTGTCTTGTTTTAGGGAGCGGAGAAACGGCGGCGGCGGAAGCTGCAAAGGTTGAGCAGTGATCGGAGAAACGCCATTGGATGCTATGCTGTAGAGAGATACCTTCCTTTGTTGATCTTATTATTATATTATTATCCTTAATACATAAGCTTAAGTTCGTTCTTGTCAGTCAGTCAGTCGTTTGTGTGCTTTTAGTTCACTTCCATGTCTGCTTTTTGAGTCTCGCTGTCCGCTGAGTCGTAATATAAATATATTTGTTTGCTGTAATGATTGTATGTATATAAATAGTAAATAAAAAGAGGTTTGCTGAGTAATCAAGCAATTGATGGTAATCAATAACACTTTGTTGCCACAAAACCAATTTTTGGTTGGCGCTTCAAGTTTTGATGATGGAAGGAAGAGTCCTCGGAATTGGCATATCTTAATAGTTACGCTTAATTGTTAGAATTTATTACCTCCAGGTTGCCAAAAAAATTTTATATAATAATGTAATACATATGTGTATATCCCCCCCCCCCCCCCCCCCCCCCCCCCTATTTTTTTTTAACCATTTTTTATACAACGCAAATATCATATTGAACTGTAATCTAATAATAATATAATTCACTTACTATAAATATATCATTTTTAGTAAAAAAAACTATGATAAATAACGGGGTGCGTAATTATGAATCCGCTATCAACTTGGGTATATAGAAAAAATATAGGGAGCAAACACAAAAATAACAATTCAATTATGAAATATTGGAGTCGGTGTATATTATGGAGTGGTTGATAAGATATGAATGGAATAGATAAGAACATAAATTAGATTTGATTATGAGAATGTAATATTTTATTTTGTATTTGTAATTTGAGAAACTTGCCTATAATAGGCATCTTGAGTTGTATTGTAAAATGCACCAAATATTGGACAAAATCCATACTAACTCTCGCTATATATTTCTCTCTATAATTATTATCATAATAATCAGAATATAAATACTAACAACAATAATATTTTTTATGACACTTTTCAGCACGAGCGCTCTCCGACAACGATCAGCCTCCGTCGAGATACTTTCACGAGTGAGGTATAGTAATTTTATTTCTATGTACGGTAATTTTATTTATATTAATCGTACTAATATGAATATTTTAAAAAAGTAAACATACGACGAAATGCCTCTAGCAGAGTGGTATCGCGGAATATCGTCATTAGTGGCGAGAGGTCCAGATTTCGTTCCGCTTGGCGTGTGGAATTTTTTTAAGAATAAAAAAATTAAAACAATATTCGTTTAAATGCTTTAAATTAATTACCGATTGTACGGACTATGAACACGAATTTCGGACATGATTAAGGACTTCGAACGGCCACATATTTTGGATACCATAATTACCTTACCGTACCTTACGGAAATTAAAATGATAATGGAGGATTTATCTGTTTATATTATACTTGTTACATATATTTTGGATGTTTTGATTTTGATTATTTATCTTGCATGATTTAATTGTTAACATATTTTTTATCTTATGATAGTATAATGTCGAACTTGGCGAGCTTAGAATTTGTTGCTTTCGATATTTTGATATGTTGGCTTGAAATCTGAATACACGTGAAAATATATATAATATTTGACATGACCGGTTGGGTCATCCCGGTTCAATTATGATGCGAAAGATAATTGGAAATACACGTGGACATTAAAAGAACTAGATAATTCTTCAATCTAATGAATTATCTTGTGTTTCTTGCTCTAAAGGGAAGCTAATTATTCGGTCATCACCAATAACAATATAGAATGAATATCTTGTATTTTTGGAACGTATAATGGTGATATTATTCGGCCATCACCAATGATATTTTTAGAACCATGTATATTTATTATCTAAGAGGAACTAGCGTTTGCGATTGCTTGCTTGCTCAATTGATTCGATTAAGAGCACGTTTTTCAGATTATCCAATAAAGAAAATACGCCTTGATAATGCTGGTGATTTACTTCCAAGACATTTAATAATTATTGTATGTATATCAGTATTGATGTTGAGCATTCTGTGCCACATGTTCATACGCAAATCGATCTTGCTGAATAATTTTGAATAAACGTCTGCAACTAATTGTAAGACCATTATTGATGAAGTCGAAGCTTCACTTGTCTTGTTGGGCACATGCGATATTATATGCAGCAACATTAATTCGCATACAAGTTATCATGATATTTCCCGTTGCAAATGGTTTAGGTCAGGAACCAGATATTTTCCATCTAAGAATTTTCGGATGTGCGGTATATGTTCTAGTTCCGCCACCACAACGCATAAAGATGGACCTCAAAGGAGGTTGAGAATATATGTTGGATTTGAATCTCCATCGATAATAAACTATTTAGAAGCTTTAACGGGAGATTTATTCAAGGCTAGATTTACCGATTGTCATTTTGATGAATCAAATTTTCCGACATTAGAGGGTGAAAAGAAACAGCTGGAAAAGAATATTAGTTGGAATGAATTATCGTTAAATCATTATGATCCTCGAACGAAAGAATGTGAACTAGAAGTTCAAAAGATAATTCATTTACAAACTTAGCTAATCAACTGCCAGGTAGCTTTATTGACATTAAAAGGGTGACTAAGTCACATATACCAGCTGTCAAATGCTCCAGCAAAAATTGATATCTATTACTATTCTAAAAGCGAGAATAAGGCCAGTTCAACCATAGGCTGCCACCTGTTAATTGTTTAAGATCTTTCGTGTTGGTTACTTGCAATTCCCAGTTGCCAGTGAAAGTGTTATCCCAGTATCATCTTCCTCGCTCCAAAATAATACTCCCTCTCTCTCATCCGAATATTCACAGACAGCACGAACTTCAGCAGCTTCGTCGTCGTCACCCCCAAACAATTGATCGAAAAAGTCTGGAATTCGATCACAGAGAGCGCGTCTATCGGCGTTCCGATGATCTACTGGCCGTTCTCCGAGCAGCAGATGAACGTCATGTACGTGGCTCGCAGTGGGAGATCGGCTTGGAGATCGATGCTGATGTGGAGAGAGGCAATGTGGAAGGACTTGATGGAGCTGATCGAGAATGCTCAAGAAGGTTGCATCGCGTTCCCTTTACTTAATTACGATATCACCGTGATCAGTTGTTCCAATCTTTATCACCAGAGCAAGATTTAATTTTCTTTTTGTCCCTTTAAAAAAATCACACAGAAAACGCATGGTTGGAAAGGAAATCCCATGTCTATACATATAAAACTGTTCTAGATCTTGATTCGGAAGATGTGAACCCAAAACAAGGTACTTGTGGGTCTGTTTAGAGGCCAGTTTTGTTCACTCCTCAACATTCGACGGTTCAATTTAAATGGAAAGATGAAGAGAAAACAAAGGAGAAGGAAGCTAATGCGTTAATAGAAAGTAAAGGCAGAGATGATGATGATGATGATGATGATGATGATGATGATGATGATGATGATGATGATGATGATGATGATGATGATGAAAGTGTCCGGTGCTGTTTAGTTTTCGGTCCAATACCTAAAGTTCCTTGCATTGATCGGCTTCATGAAATAGTTCCATGTGATGTAATCATGCCCATCCTTAACATGTTTATCATTAGTTTATTTAAATTGTTTCTTTCTTTTATTTAACTTATCATTTTGACTTAGATAGATATTTGTTGTGCAGATTGCTTGGAGATATGCTAATGAGCCGAGCACCACACCCTGTGGACACCAAGCAATTTGCGATCGCCGATTCTTAATTTGTCTTCGTTTAGTCCCAAGGCCACATTTCATTAAATCATTTGATATATCTTGGCCTTTTATTTTTGTTTTTTTCAGTTTTTGCAAGAAATGTACACGATCTGCAGCCGACAAGTGTGGCAATAGATGCCTGAAACGCAGGCAGCTTATCACCTATGTGAAGCTGAAAAATCTATCTTGATCTCAGTTGTTTAGCTGTCACTCAGTATGTCTGTTATTGCATCTAATTTTCGTATTGTCATAAATGACATCTTATCCTGAATAGCTTTGAAGCAATGAGAAATAATGCGCAGCGAACATAGAAGTTCTTTGGAACACGATTCAACTCTAATTTCCCCAAGACGTAGAAGTAAGAAAATCATCTTCTTCTGCTTTAGGTGACGGTCAGGCTAGAACGTTAGCTAGATTTAATCACGAGTTAACTGTCAACAGTTTTAAGCAAGAGCCAACCTAGGGGCAGTTAACAATTAAGCATTCGATTCCGGGTAAGGTTATTGAAGCCGCAAACCGTGTGGCCATGACATCTAGTCTATTATAAAAGCATCAATGTGGCCAGTTTCCAATTGTGGGTTGCAGGTCATTAATTGCTTTTAGTTATCTGCGTGAGTAACCTGCATTTCCAAATTCCAAGTTTTCTGTTACCTTTTTGTATATTTTTTCTTTACTGTAAAGGAATGTAGCATGTTAAATAGCAACAAAATCACTTATAAGTACATTATATCTAATAAAATGTATTTCGATTATGTGCGTGGGTTTGTACTTCCGAGTTGATTTTGTTTTTCCTTTTTCTCCTTTTTGGGTTATAATATGCAAATTTGTATATCATAATTAACTAAAATATAAATAACATATAAGTATATTAAATTTAACTAAATTTATTACGTTATCTGTTTGGGTTTACCTCTATTTCCAAGACGATTTTGTTTTCTTTTTTCCCTCTTTTTTTATAATAATGCAAACCTACTAGAGTTGTTCGTTGGGTATAAGTGTTAGGGGACAAATACAAAATAACAATCTATACCGTGGACTTTAACTATTTTTTTCGAGGAGAAAAGAAATAACGATATAATAAAAAATTGAAACAAGCTCATGCACTGATCAAGATTGTGAAGTTCTAATGATCCGGGGAAATACGGCAGACAATGTTCAATTTGTGATGTACATTTTAGAATTCTTACGTGCACAAATTCAATGTTTTTATGTAGTTTTCTATTTGTGGAAATAGTTTTTGATTTAGCCTTTTAGGAGAATTATTGGAATACTCCGCGGTAATTGATAATAAATTTTAAAGCTTTTCGTAGTGACAGAACTAAGATTTACTGCTTAGGAAATGAAAATATTTTCAAACAAAGACAAAAAGCAACAAATAATTGATAATAAATTTTAAATCATATGCAAGTTAGACATACTTTTAAATATTTGCTTTAGCTTCAACATTATCATAAATTTTTATCTCATAAATTTTTATTTCTCTTTAATGTAATGTTACACCAACAAATGTACCATTCATGTTGTTCTTGTTCCTAAGCACACCAACATTTTTTTTGTAGATAATGTGTCATTGGTTCAATATTTTTCTAATTGGAGAATAATAAATCGTAGTTTGATTAAAAATTGTTAAATGAAACGTTCATAAGTACTTTATTTTACATGAGTATGCATGTACCGTGTACGTGCCCTGAAAAATCTACCATCGCATCTTTGTATTAATTTATTACTGTAAAACTAACCACGAGCAAAAGAGTATGTACTGTGATTTTCTCCTTATATCAGAATTAAGTTTTTACATTCAGTGTCCGGAGTATTGTTAGACCAAATGCCGTGCAACGCACGGCTTCATCATCTAGTAAAGACCTAAATGTTGAAAAGGAAAGAAGATGCAAGCAACTTTGAAAAGATTTTTGCACATATCAAATTATCAATGGAAAAGAAAGAAGTTTGCAGCCATTTATGAATTCCCTATGCTCTAAAATTGTTGGCTGAGAATCTCATACGACGAACAAAATCGAGGGGAAGAGGTGTGTTTGACCGAGCTTTTTATATCTCCACATGAAAACCTTGATTGAAATAAAAAGTAAAAAAAAGCAATATATATACTGACCATTCTTACCTATTCAACATCACCCTTCTCTACATTTGATTTCGAAGTATTTTTCATCATCGATCTCGTGACGACTGACGAGCACGTTATTTTCAAATATAGTGTGATCCTAAAACAAAATTCAATCAACATTTCCGAGTCTAACTTGGCCATTTCGTAACACATCTGCATAACATAAGCATGTGAATTAGGACGATATTTCATCATTATTTTTTAGTAACTTTGACTAGCTTTGTTTAGTAAGTTTATTTGATGGGCGGTGAATACGTGTGAAGAAGCTAGCTCAATATTAGAAATTGTAATACAAACTATGTCTGAATATTACTTAAAAATGTAAGATTCTCCTGTAACTTGACTACTATACAGTACAGCGAACCAAATAAATCTATTGCATGCCTTTCAATGCACCGCGTTATCTCGCTCAGATCAGATCAATGAGCGGTCGGTTTTCTATAATTCTATTTCGGTACATTATTAAAATGATAATTGATCATATCATTAATTAATATTCCCAAATAAGATAAAAACCAAATAAAACTATATGTTACACATGCCGCTAACAGTTGACCAAACTGATTGATGCGTCGACACGTAAGCATATGATGACAGGCAACGGTTTTCATACCATGAGAAACGTCAACTATACTCGGCCTAAATTAAGACAAGAAAATTTAACAAAATCTTAGCATTTTGACCAAAAAATTTTGTTTGTCTGCATGTCCCATGAATAAAGTCAACCCTATTAAACGATAAGAAATCTAATATGTCATACTTTAATGATGTTCAAACTCTGTTATATTAGCAGACGCTGTGTGTCCTAGTTTTGACGACGGTGGCTTGCCAAATGCTATATATACCTCTTCGTTTCCTTTGCATGTCATATCATTCATAAAATCAACAAAGATCAAAAGACTTCAAAAAAATATATATATAAAAGTGAGATAATGGACTTGTGGTGGTCATCATCATCATTATCACTGCAAGCCCTCTTTCTAGGGTTTTCGAGCTTCCTTCTTCTTACAATAATGGCGGTTACCTTGCTGTTCTCTTGGTGGGTTTTGCCTTATCTTTCATATAAGAAGCTCAAAGCAAACGGCTTTCTCGGGCCAAAACCTAGTTTTCCCCTGGGAAACTTGAACGAAATAAAAAGGATAACGAATGACAATAATATTACAGCGTCTTCGTCCCTAACATCGACTGTCTCCAATGACATTCACTCAGCTGCTTTTTCCATACTTTTCCCAATGGCATAAGCTGCATGGTAAGCTATATTATATTCACTCAACTATATCATTTTCATGCATGTTTCTTTTTTAAAAGTAATATTATTAATTTTTGCATGGGCAGGGAAAGTATTCGTATACTGGCTAGGTGCCGAGCCATTCTTGTACATCGCAGATCCCGAATTTCTCAGGCAAATGTCTTCAGACATTAAAGGTAGGAACTGGGGAAAGCCAACTGTGTTCAAGAATGACAGAGAACCCATGTTCGGCGATGGCCTTGTCATGGTTGAAGGCGATGATTGGGTTCGCCATAGACACGTCATCACACCCAGCATTCTCTCCATCCAACTTGAAGGTTAATAATACATACACATATATACACAACTATAGTACAAGATTATTCATGTGTAGTAATAAGGGTTTCATTCTTTGAACAGGCAATGGCAAGTTTAATGGTGGAATCAGCAACTAACATGGTAGATCGGTTGGTCGAGAAAGTAAGCTCAGGCCAAGCAGAGATCGACGTGGAGGGGGAAATCATAGGCACGGCGGGCGAAATCATAGCCAAGACAAGCTTCGGAATAAGCTACGAAAATGGGAAAGAAGTGCTCGAAAAATTACGAGCCATGCAAGTCACTCTCTTCAAGACAAACCGATACGTTGGCGTCCCATTTGGGAAGTTCTTGAACCCTAAGCAAAACTTGAAGGCCAGAAAACTGGGGAAAGAGATCGACGAGCTTCTTGGAGAGATAATCTCAAAGAGAATGAGCAGCAGAGAAGTTAATAATAATGGGATGAATAATAAACCCCAGCAGCAAGATTTACTAGGTTTGCTGTTAGCAGAGAATAAGGTTATCGACGATTGTTATAAAAAGAAGAGGGCTTTGAGTGCCAAGGAGCTTGTGGATGAATGTAAGACTTTCTTCTTCGGCGGCCATGAAACCACTGCTTTGGCTCTGTCTTGGACTTTGCTCATGCTCGCCGTACACACACATTGGCAAGATGAGTTGAGAGATGAGATCAGACAAGTTATGGGAGATGATTATTGTAATAAAAACAACATTGATGCCAACAAGCTTGCCGGGCTAAAGAAGGTACCCGTTTTTATTGATTTTATTTCGTTTGAATTTAATATATTTTGTCCGCCATGCGTGCTTTTTTGCTATATGTGCGGGCGACATAATCATGAAAACGAAAGCGAATGGGATCCTCTGTCCCAACCCATGTCCCAATGTGTGTACCAAATCACCGGATGTTGACACTTGTCAAATCCTGTTGTTCAGAATTTTTTTAATTATTTTTTAAATTTTTTAATTACATAATCTATCGAGTTATAAAATAATTCTTATTACATGTCATTTATATGATAAAAACAAATAAACAACACTGAATAATTCTTTGTTTCATTACGATCAAATTGATACCCATATTTTATATTTTTCGATATCTATAAAAATTATTTTTCATATATTCTACAATCTGGTGCACACATTGGGACATAGTTTGGGACAGAGGATCCCATCCAAAACGAAATTATAGATGGCGGTAGAAAAGAACAATATATACGGCAATATCTTGTTTACGAATATTTGTCCCCCAGTCAAATGTTCAATTATTTTCCTTATTGTTCGATATGAAGCCACGTGTCTATGCTCTTGAGATTCAATGTCCCATATAAGGACCGTTGACCAGAGTTAGGCCGGTCAACGCGTTGGAGATTAATTAACACGCTGCCGTTGAGACTGCCCCATCCAAGAATATTTTCTTAACTTAATATCTATATATTTAATTATATATATTCGATGTAAATTTTATTGCAGATGGGATGGGTGATAAACGAAGTGCTGCGCCTATACCCGCCGGCGCCAAACGTTCAAAGGCAGGCAAGGCAAGACATTAAGGTGGGCGAAAGGGTGATCCCAAACGGCACAAACATATGGATCGACGTCGTTTCAATGCACCACGACGAAAGCTTATGGGGAGAAGACGTGAACGAGTTCAGGCCAGAGAGGTTCAAGGAAGACGTACTCTTCGGTGGATGTAATAGCAAGATGGGATTCTTACCGTTTGGCTTCGGTGGGAGGATGTGCGTGGGAAGGAATCTGACGGTCATGGAATATAAGATCGTCTTGACTTCGATACTCTCTAAGCTTTCGTTTGAGCTGTCGCCGAATTACCGCCATGCCCCTAGGATTATGCTGTCGCTTAGGCCCATGCATGGGATGCCCCTCGTCTTTAAAACCCTTGCTTAAAGGAGGACGACTCGACATATATATAGCTTGTTTCTTCTTAATAGGGAATTGAATAATATAGCTTGATGATTGAATATAGAATGTCATCAAATAAAGCTACAAATGCATAACGATAATGATACTGTGGTGTTTGATTGAGAAATAATAGGGCTCTTAAAATTGCGACATGTTGAGTTGTGCAGTTTTGTATTCAATAGAGAGAAGAGAGTGTGCGTGTGGGCAATCATGGGTGTTTTAGGTATTTCCATGGGTGGCTGGTGGATAGTATTCAGATTTGGGCCAAGATAGGGTCCACTTAAGGATTTGTGATTCGGTCCTCTTTTGAGGATATTTTCCGGGTCAGACCCGAAGCCCAGATCCATTAGCTTTTCTGTTTACAGTAGTAGGGGTGGTTCGGTACGGTAAACCGTACCAAACCTATGATACCGTATACCGTACCGAAATTTCGGTGTCGAAAAAAATCATATCAGTAACATACCAAAATTTCGGTATACCTTAAATGTCGATACGGTATCATACCGAAATTTCGGTATGGTATCGGTATCATACCTTTTATACCATTCACACGGAGGGTTTTTTACCATGCGTGTCTCGTAACTCGTTAATTCGTTGTTTTCGAATTTTTAGTCAATTTAAACCCCTTAGGCCCCAATAAGATGGATTATTAATACCAAATTGTCCAAAATAAAAAGACTTTTATTTCATAAAATAACCTTACATAAACATGTATTTTGTATTTCCTTTTGTTTTTTCTAATGTAAGTAAAATATGGTGGGCCTCAATAATCTTAGAAAGTTGGTATAGTTAATAATTATGGGCTAAACAAATTTATGAAGATCCTTATAATATTTTTGTCCATTTTATATTTTTTGGAAATAATATAATATATGTATAGGTGTGTGTATATATATATAATATTAAAATCCTAGTATTTCGGTATTTCAGTATAATCGGTATAACTAATTTTTTAAATTTTCATACCATTATCGTACCGAAAATTTTCGGTACGGTATCATACCTTACCAAAATCTTCGGTATACCAAAACTTTCGATAATTTTGGTACGTTTCGATACAAAAAGGACGGTATATCGGTATTTGTATATATCCCCAGCCCTATACAGTAGCAATATAATTTAATTTAAATGGATATTTGCTATTAAAGAGTAAATATATCAAAATAGGGGTGGCAAAATCCCGCGGCGAACCATCGTCCCCTGCCAAAATCAATGTTATTGGTGTAAGTTATATATTTAAAATATAAATTGGCATTAAAGAACCTAGTCAAGATGACCGACAACTCTCACATTATTTCATCATGCAAGAGCCATGGTTACCTAACTTATCTATAATAAATGATACCGTACCTCAAACACCTCATACAACTAAATGGTCCATGAGTGAGACCAATAACTTCAATTATTCAGCATATTACATCATGACTAAATTATTCAGCATATTACTATTGGCAATATGGTATCAAATGGATGACCTAGGAGTAATAAGGCGAATCCCACAAATTATGGAGTAATAAGGGGGATTAGGAAAAATAAGGTAATGATATCAATAAGAAGATTTAGTCAAAGGTTATGGATGGTATCAAGGATCCCAAATAGTAATATATTCTCTTGCATATGGTTGGTCAATAAAGGAAACGATATATCTATATTTTAGTGCTTATTATGATTGATTGTGATTGATTCTGCTACGATGTACTCTCTATATAGGTTCATCACTTGTAATAGTCATAAGCAACCAGTCAATAAAATATTCATTAGTCTTTTCTCAACTTCAGTTTTTTCTCTTGGTATCAGAGCCTCTTCACCATGGCTTATCTCTGAATGTTGGTAACTTCGTTATGCTAAAACTCACCCCAACTATCCATTGTGAAGATAACAAGTATTAGGCTTAGCAGAAAGTCAAGACCTAGTTCATCACATCGAAAAAGACAATTCCATCAAAATTCTCTACACAGCTTACATACCTTCTTATCTTGAGCATCAATGTCCCTACTAACGGTGTCGGAGAATGAACATACTATGTAGACTTTCGATCGATCACTTGAAAATTTAACTCTAGACAATTACAAGTCTATCGTCCTATTGAGCTTACTCAGTGTTTTAGGACTTATGATAGGCAATTAATCTATCCATGATACAATACATAAAAAATCTCCAATATGTTGGAGAATTGAAGATAATCAATAATGTATATGCTAATGTCTCAAAAGCCCTTTATGAGTAGCAAGCCAATAGCCGTAGACACTATAGTCGAAGGAACTCCGAACTTAAGATGACCCCAAAACGTCAAATTGTAGCCGTACAGCTCGGCCCGACGGGCCTGTTCGCACACTATAAGATTCGCGGCCGAGCCCAATAGGGAAAGATTCCCCGCGACGGTGCTCACCCAAGCTAAGATGAGCCACGCCTTCTTCTCGCTCGACGGTGAAATTGCAGCCGCCGAAGCCGCCACTCGAGTCCCGAGCAGCAACACTGCATAAAACATACACTATTTTGTAATATATTTGGCACTGCAACCTGCTCCTTAAAGTTGAAATTCATGTTCGATAGTATTAATACCTGTAGGAACGTTTGACGCCACGTTCGATAGCACGACAATGACCATCGCTAGAACGATGGTCCCGTCGATTTGGTCGATCTTCGAATAGGGTTCCATGGCGTTCCATAGCGTGCTCGGAATTCCCGTATTGTTGAACCCTTCCACCGAGATGAACATCCCGCAGAAGAATATCAGGAGCGAGTACGATACCTATTTCAATTCAGCAATCACACAAAAATTAAATGGTTGATATTTATATTCCCCAAATACTAATACTGATTTTGGTTTGAGAAAATTAGGGTGGAAAAGAAAACGAGGGAGAAAATGATTTCTGTAAGTTTTTCTTTCGTTTTCCGCACTATTTGATGAGCAAATTAGTTCTTCTTAGTTTCAAGTACAAAATAAACCAAATTTTCTTTTCTTCTTTTCCTTACTTACGTTATGTCTCCAATCAATCAAAAACAAAAATAATTTTTCCCCTCGTTTCTCTACTACTTTCCATAACCACACCCTAAAGGATACTTTTGGTATGCAGAATTCATTAGTAGAAAAGTTAAAGGAGAACAAAATCAAAGCATCGCACAATGGTACGTTACGCTTTGAATGTCATACTGTTACATTTTTCATGTTCTTTTCTGCTTCGGAATCTGCATACCAAACACATCCTAAGACTGCTGCGTTTTCTATCGGAATTCATATGTAGAAAGCACAGTGACAAAACGCAACCTAAGATTTCTTAGGAAAAAGTAAAAAATTACCTTTTCGAGGGACGGCCTAGCATCCTTAAAATCAAGAACGACGAGCGCCAACGCAGCCGTTATCGCCGTCCACGACATGTTCAATCCCATCAATAGCCCAACCAACATACCCAAAGTAATGAGATAGACGCAGGCTTTCCTCAAAACCCTCCTGCGATTCTTCTTCGCCAATCGCCCAGCGTCTTTCGAGCCCTCCAACCTTCTAGAAGAATCCAAGGCCCTTTGAATTTCGGTTCCATTCGACGACGTAATAATAGAACGTTCCATCGATTCCTCGTTATTGCATATGCTACCATTGCTTACACTACCATTGATCTCATTCTCATTCACACTCACATTCCCACGGTTTCTCAAATGGCCGCTTGCGTAGCCATTCATTTCACCGTTTCGAAAGCTGCCCAACACTTTATCCATCTCTCCATCGTCATCAGAACCTATCGAATTAGCATGAGACAAAGTCGCCGGCGAGAAACGATGGGAGACAACTTCGTCTTCTCCGACGATCTCAACCTCAGCAGCTTCTTCGTCCTTTCTTTCAGACAAAACCTTCCAATACACAATCAAAAGCATCGCCGTGTTGGTAATAACTCCGACGACCATGGAAGGTACGATCCCAATCAAGAACCCGCCGAAGCTTATCCCACTCTGCACGGCGATGACGAGGTTCTGTGGGTTTCCGATGGGCGTCGCCGCCGAGCCTATGTTGGCGCTGGAGGCGAGCGCAACCAAGAAGGGGTGGGGAGGTAGGTTCTTCTGACGCGCCACCTTGAGTACGAACTCGGTGAGGACGACGCACGAAGTGTCGTTGGTGAAGAGCGCGCTGGACACGGCGGAGATCAGGCAGATTCTGACGAGGAGGTCCCTCGGCCCGAAGCTCTTGTAAGAGAGGAGCTTGCCTAGGTACTTGAACATGTCGGCGCGCTCGAGGTAGATGCTGACCACCATGGTGCCGAAGAGTAGGCCGAGTATGGGGAGGTCGATGGCGGCGTAGGCTTGGTCGGGCGTTATTACTCGGAAGAGAACCATGAGCATGCCGCCGACGAGGGAGCCGGCGGTTCGGCCGACGGGGAGGATGGGCACCGCCGGGAAGACGGCTAGGACCCAGAAGACGGCGAAGGCGATGGATCCGAGGACCACCTTTATCGTAGGAGCCATGGCCATTGTGATGAAGACGAAGAGTCTTTTTTTTCTTTGCAAGAGTTTTTGCTCTGCGTTGGATTTGGGAGGATTTGTGTGTGTGTGTAGTAACTAATATACTACTTCGATGGGGAGCGCCATTCCGTGGAATAGTAGGAAAAAGGATGATATAAAAGGTTAAATTTAGGAGGACACGTGACTTTTTTACGGACCGTGAACACGGTAAACATGCCACGTCATCCTATGACAACTCAGTTTCAAGAACATTTCGCTATTAATTTCACAAGGTTTAATTAAAATTCAGTCACTATTGGTCGGTCTTATTCAAGACGGTTGAGATGAGACTAATTGAATTATTACATTGACATATACATACGCCGACAAATTCGGGGGGAACAAAAGTGGATCACGCAAACAACATGGCTAAGTAATAGGCACTGGACAGACAATTAGGTAGCATTTTGGATTTCTTCGATTCAAGATCGATAATGTTTACGTTGATATGAAAAAAACAAGTGAAAAAAACGTATTTTAATCATGAATGATTCGTAAGGTTGGCGACTCGAATGATTAGATGGAGTTCATATTTCGGACCAAGATTTCATGAAGTTCCACGTGGACGTCCACGTCAAGAATCGTGTGGTTGAAGGCACAAAAAAACCCGATCACAAGCCCGTCTTTGAGCTTCACGAGATTTCATTCAATAAATTAATTAATAACGAATAATAATGAGATAAAACGTACGAATGGCTTTAATGGCTTTAATGTTATTACAAAGGCATGAACCGCTAACAATGGATGGGCGTTTGCAAGCGCTCTTAAGTACCAAACACAACCTTAAACACCTCCATCTTCATCCTTATCCAATCTACTTTGGTGGAAGCTGCGTTGAGATTGTACCACTTTCTGTGTGGTATTTAAACTATTCATCTCTATTTTGAGGCGTTTAATTTGGTGGGGGATGCTTGAAGTACGCTGGACAGCGTTGTTTTGGACCGCAAAGACTTTAGGATAGTTTCAACGTAGTGTCCTCGTCACTCTTTTTTTCCATGTAATAAATGAATGGAAAGTGACGAACTAGATGGGCCGATTGGCTATTAAGCATTGGTAATAAAGCCAATATCTTAAAAACCCAATTATGCATAGGCTCAGTGATCTACCATTAAAGTAGTAGAAGTAAATAAAACGTAATGGTTTCGTAGGGCTGCTAAAACCAACCCGATCCGCCGACCGGCACGAACTGCAACCGGAAATAGCAGGTTTGGATTAGCATCTTCGACCTGTTTAAGTAAATGGGTAAACTCAAACCCAACTCGAATATTAAGTGGATCGGGCTAGGGTTTGAGTTTCAACACAAAATCAACCGGTTTATCAACCAATTTAACCCGAATATTATAAATTATTACAAAATCCTTAATATCAATAAAATAAACTGCTTTTATTTAATTATATGACTTGTATCATTTGGAATTTTAATTGTTGTTGATTTTTAGAAAAAACCAACTGTGTGTTTTCTTTATTGTTTTATTTGATTTGGGTTTATAGTTCTGATTATATAGTTATTTTTTCTCTTTTCTTTTTAATTAAAAGAACTGGCGTGTTAATGAGTTATATTTGGGTTAAAGCTGATCGGATAGGGTTCGATATTTCAAATTGTTTAAGTAAACAGGTCAGGACATGGTTGAAATTTTCAACCCGTTTATTAAAGAGGTTGAACCCGAATGTGATCCAATCTGACCTGTTTACCACTTTTTGAAAGACAATAAATGGTGCTTAGATATACATTGTTATGGGTTAAATGAAACTTCCTAGAAAAGCCTGTCAACCATAATCCTTGGCCGGCAGACCTAGTTGAGCAACGTTCCCTCTTCTATGCACTATTATTAGTATTATCTGTTTCTGTATGTAATAAATATTCTCTCTTTCCATGAAAAAATCGTGACTTTGTGCGAGGGCATGGGATGACTTTATTAAAACTAACAAAATTCGAATCCAATATATGCTTTTGCAATGAGAAAGAAATTGCATCCATTAATTTTTAAATAAGATGAAACAGAGATGATACATACTTTTTTTTAAATAGAAATTAAGTGAGCAATTAAAAGCATACGAAAGTCAGCACGAATGAGATACTTTCTACCAATCGCCACCGTCATCACCATCGTAATCATCCTCCACGCGCTCTGCCACGTCGTCGGAGATCTTGTCCTCGACGGCGTCGACGCCCTCCGCCAGAGCGAGGCCGCCGAGCACTCCGGCCACCGCACCCACGGCCAAACCAGTCCCCATCCCACCGAACTTACTCTTCTTCTTCTCTTCACCATAATACGCCGCCGGCTGCTGCTGCTGCCCGTAGTAGTCGCCACCGTAGCCTCCGCCGGGCTGAGCCGCGTAAGCCGGCTGAGGCGGAGCAGCTCCATACGCCGGATAGCCACTCGGCGGCGCGCCGTAGGGAGCGGCGGCGTACGCCGGGGGAGCACCGTAAGGAGGCGCGTAGTAATCCCTGGCACCGCCTGACTGCTGCGGCGGAACGCCGTACGACGGAGCGTAGTAGGGTTCCGGCGCGCGGTACCTAGACACGTCGCGCACGGCGACGGCGACGGTGAGCTTGCCGTGCGGCCTCCCAGAGGGGCGCTTCAGGTCTAGCTTGAGCTCGGCGCGAGATTCGAGGCCGACGTCGTCGACGATCTCACGCAGGGGAATACGGGCGGAGCCGATGAGAGGCTTGACGTCGACCTTGGCGCCGGCGTGGACGACGTCGACGTGGAGGGTCGACTCCTCGACGGGCGAGTCGAAGGCGACGGTGAGCTTGTGGTCCCACTGAGGACCCGTGTCACCGTCCTCGTCGACCCGGGTGGAGAATTTCCGGGCCGGGTCGACCCAGGCGACGGCGTAGGGCTTCACCGGGCCGTGACGCCAGTTGACGTTCTTTATGTCCTTGGCGGAGATCACCGTTAGCTCCACTTCGTACTTTGAAGCCATGTTTTTGCAGCTTATTTATGCAATCTTATATTTAATGTGTAGTGTTTCTTAGTCTCTGTTTATAGAGCTTTATTTATAGTTGGTGAAAGTTGACGGGGAAGGTGAAAACTATGTGCACGGTAAAGACTCTTTTGCCCCTCGATTGTTGACTTCTATTACACCAACGTACTCTGAGCTTACTACTATACATTGGATAATAATTTGGGCAATTGATATTAGTGCTGATTTTCCATTTTATTTAACTGGAAATTGATAGCGTAGTAGGATAGGACTAGGAGGTAAGTATTGCTTGGGGTGGGATTAATTGATCCGTGACAATTTATTAATTTGGGTTTCTCAATGGCGAAGTTGGACCTCCCAATTGGCATTAATGAGGGAGTTAATCTCTCTCTCTCTCTCTCTCTCTCTCTCTCTCTCTCTCTCTCTCAACTACACGTTGATTGAGTGTTAACACTCGTACTTTGTCCACTCAAAAGCTTTTAATTTACTACTTGGATGATCCAACTTATCGAATATTCGTAGAAGTTACACGGTTACCACGCGGAAGACATCTTACACTAAGTTATTCCTCTCTCTCTCTCTCTCTCTCTCTCTCTCTCTCTCTCCCCCCCCCCCCCCCTAATTTGGGCCTAAAAGATTCAACAACTTACGGATTACAGAAATTATAGAAATGTTTCGTCTCTCTTCGGGCCAAGCCGGTCCGTACAAGAGGTTTTTTTAACAGCCCAAATAAGATGTGTTCGATACCCACCCAACATTTATTTATTTTTTCCTACGTAAGATTGAGTTTTTGGGATTATTAAATAATATCCGTTTCTTTATTCTCTTCAAGAAAAGAAAAGGGCATAACCTACATATTCTTTAAATTGTTTCCTATTTCTTTCCAATCTCTCTGACGAAACACACAATTATTTGTGGGAGATATTAGTCAAGGGGCCTCACTCGTGTCAAAAAGCAGCAGCCCTTTTTGTGTTACTTTGCATGGGTCCATCGTTTCTTTCTCTCTTCTCTCACATCCTTGCATCATCACATATAATATTCTCCCAAGATAAGGCTAGCTTGCAACTTAAAATTACTTGCAACACATTCCATTGCATCGCAGCGACTTGTTTCTATTTTAAATTCCATTTTATAGCTACGCAATATTTAAAAATTATATAGAGATGGGGAGATTTGGGTTGATGGCTAGCTTCATGTGAACATGATCCACTAACACGCATTAAATGGCCATTTCTTATAAATATGTGATGGGATGTAGTAGTGCGTGTCTCACTTAACCACCCTATCAAGATTTGATTTAGATTATAAATATTCAATACTAACTAGAGCCATTAAAAGTACGAGTTGTGGGATTTAATGATAGCCGACGATTCATATATTAGTGGTGGATTCATGCCTTAGTTAGGCGATTAAGTGATAAGAGGCTCATATTGTAAGAAAAACGCACAATTGTTTAGTTTCTAATCTCTCTTTCATATATGTAGTCTTTTAAAACTAGGCTTTTAAGATATCATTTTCGTGTTATTTTCTGGTCCCCCTGCATGATTTACTTAATTAGCTGGTTTAGTACGAAACTGTAGTTAATAAAACTCATCGGAGGTACAATTATCATATTTTTTATATATGACTACTTCAATTATGGGACCATTTACTTATAAGTTTTATGATTATTTGATAGTTGCCAGTATTTTGTATTTTTAATACTATAGAAATGTCCTTTATTAATTTTATAAAATACTATCTTGTATGATAGGATCTTGCTCCTCGACCCTCGTCATTATCCAAACCCCACCTAATCAATTGCTTCATATGTTCGTATAGATATTTATTAATTGAAATGATATATGTATGATTTAGTTTCAACCGTGCACAAAGATATATACGGTAGTAATTTTGAAATATTTGTGTGTGTGAATTGGGATTCCTTGGGGATATTCATAAATATGACGTCGCCGTGTTATAAATGATGGTAGCAATAATATTAAATATATTATTAATCTTCGAGCTATTTTCATATTCCTACGTCATGGATGATCAATGATGGTGAATTTATTGCACCAAGCAGGTTAGAAAAAAAAAGGGTGATTCGAATGTTGGTTGCTTGTTGGGGTTTTCAAGCCTCGACATTAATGTTTTGATTAAATAGTTGGGGCAACTTTTTTATTTTTTACCATTCTGCCAAAATATTTTGATTCGATAATTCTTCTTCATGTAAACTTAATAAATTAATTTATTTGAATCAAAACCCCATTTCTTTCGAGCATGGTTACGCAATTCACGCAGTCTTTTTCGCATAGATGGTCATTTAAAAGGTATTTCATTTTTTAAATTTTAGAATAAGAATCAAATGTGTACGTACCCTAATTATTTCAGTCGAAGCCCTAATAATTTTTTAGCTTTTGGATCATTAGAAAAAGGTAATAAGAATCTTACAACATTGGAAATGGAGAAGTTAACCTTCATGTCCATAATGCTTGTATTGTAGGTCCCACCATGGGAAAAACAAATGATACATATGTAAGGAGAACTCATAATGCCATATATAATTCTCAATCTAACTAAGAACCAATCCAAAGGGCAAAACGAAAAGCCTCGAATCTCCATTCATCCAAATTTTTCTTTCTAGACCATTTTTCATGATAATTGTCTCAGGTTTTTTTTGAAATATCTAATGATTATTTGTTTTTAAACGAATGATTCGGTGGTTGTGACTTTAATCGTCTTCTATATACTCGATCTTTGGGATAATAGAAAAAAAGTCTTCCATGTTGTTGCTCATTAATTAATAAGAAAGAAAAGAGAAATAAAAAAAGTCAAACGAAAACTCGTTTATGCGAGTCCACGTGTAAATTAATTCCCTTATTTAAGTTTTGTGTTAGGCCATGTGGGAAAGTGGTTGCAATTTGCAACTCTTTGTGCCATAATATATTGAAAATTAATAAACTTATTACCGCCGTTACGGAACTCATTCGTGACGACAATTCATTGTATTTCTCTACAAATAGAGAAAAAATTTATTAGACTGTAATTAAAACGATGATACAAAACATAGTGCATGAATTTTTAATTAATACATAATCCACCCTACAGTTGCGTACTCGCTCTTTACAGTTACAACGTAGGTATAAAATGCGCGTTGACGCACTCACCTTACGGCGCGCGTGAGAACGGCGCGAACCTCCCAATTTCAAGTTGGCAGTTTAGTTCCATAAAAAGCATCGTACTTAAATCTGAGCCGTCGATTCATCCTCACGCCAAAAGTTGTCGAAATCCGACGATGGGGAGACGAGGGTATGTGAACTAGTCTTCATGTTTAATTTTTTTAATTGTACATCCGAATTTTTTTTTTAATTGTAAACACTTGTGAAATACACAAAGTAAAATGAAAGTATCGACAGGGACAAACAATCAGAAATTTAATCTCTATAATATAATTATACTCCCTCCGTCCCAGTAATTTTTGTACAAGTTACTAAATCGGTCGTCCCACTAACTTTTATACATTTCCATTTATAGTAAAAAACTACCACACACAATCAATATAATAACATTAAATATTCTTAAAAGACGTGTCACACCCATACACTTTTCTTCCTCTATACTATTAAAATATTATATTCCTTAAAAACCGAACCCAATCCCAAATGTACAAAATATACCGGGACGGAGGTAGTATATTATATTAAATAGCACCAAGCAAATCAATCCACCATTAATTAATACACACAGCAGCCAAACGCGGCCTTGATCCTCATTTTCCTTGCACGCTCTAAAAAACTACTTAATTCTATATTTCTCTCTCAATCTCTATCCTATAATTTTATGACAAGACGAATCTCTCTCTCTCTCTAAAAAAAAAGGCCTAACAAAGTTTCCAAACCACCACAACACATTTACACACATACACACACAACAAATCTCTATTCTCTGCTTTTTTGTTCAGAAGAAAGAAAGCAAAGAAGAATCCATAATGTCGTCAGGCTTTCCCGGCGACTTATTCGGTGCCGGACGGAGATCGACCGCCGTCGTGCCCACTAATTTCACCGCCGGCCTAAACACCGCCGCCGCCGCCACCAACGCTCCCGGCAATCTCCTCAACCCGCGGCAGCAAAACCAACAATTCTCTTTTCATTCGCCGGTGGCCCAAGATCCGATGGGTCAGATCCGCCGACCCGATTTCATCGGAAAGAGATCTCTCGCCGAGTTTCAGAACCACGGCTTGAATTTCTACCTCAGAAACGTCAAGTCTCGGCCGAGCAACAACTTTTACCACCACGCCTCTCCGATTTCACCTCTGTCGCCGGCGGCGGATTTGTTGCAGCAGAGCTACGGAAACGCTCGGTGCAGTTTTCCGGTCCTCTCCTACGCCAACAACAGGGCAAGCAACGTCGGAAACATTCCTCCGCCGAACTACGGCGGTGCTCCGCTGAGCTCAAACACCGCCGCCGCGGCTCCGTCGTGCGAGTTCACGGACAAAAATACGATCAGTCAGCGCCTTCAGCAATTAGAGAAGCAGCTCTTAGGAGACGACGAAGACGAAGGTGGGGAGAACATCTCCGCCGTGACTAACAGCGAGTGGTCGGAGACGATACAGAGTCTGCTGGGCCCCGACCCGAAACCCGTCTCTATATCTCCGACGTCATCCTCTTCTTCCTCGGGCTCATCGACCTTGGCGTCGCCTCCTCTTCAGATCTGTCTCAAGCAGTCTCTGATCGACGCCGCCGCTGCAATCTCCGACAACAAAGCCGAGACGGCGGCGGAAATCCTCACGGGGCTGGAGCGCGTGGCGAGCGAAGGCGGCAGCCCAGAACAGAGGCTCGCTCTCTACATGGTGCGCGCGCTAAAGTCGCGCGTGAACACCACCGAGAATCCTCCGCCGGCCGTCTCCGGCGAAGAACACGTGGCGTCAACGCAGATGCTGTACGACGTTTCCCCTTGTTTCAAGCTGGGTTTCATGGCGGCGAACCTAGCGATCCTCGACGCCACGTCTCAGGCCAAGTACGATAAAATCCACGTGGTGGATTTCGAGATCGGCCATGGAAAACAGTACGTGCATTTGCTGCACGCGCTAAGCTCGTCGAAGAACGCAGCCGGCGACGAAAAGCAGCACACGCCGGCGTCGCTGAGGATAACCACCTTCGCCGATTCTCCCGGCGACGAGAGGCTGAAGCGCGTGGGCGATAGCCTGAAACTCCTAGCAGAGAAGGTGGGTTTTCCTTTCAGTTTTCAGACCAGAAAATTGGACACGTCGGACCTGACCCGCCGGACATTGGAGGTAGAATCCGACGAGGCGCTCGTCGTAAACCTCGCCTACAAACTGTACAAACTCCCCGACGAAAGCGTCTCCGTCGAGAATCTCAGGGACGATTTGCTGCGCAGGGTCAAGGGCCTGAGCCCAGAGGTGGTCACCGTCGTCGAACAAGAGCTGAACTCAAACACAGCCCCACTCACCGCGCGCGTGAGGGACGCGCGAGACCACTACGGCGCGCTGTTCGAGTCTCTGGACAGAACCCTGCCGAGGGAAAGCGCCGAGCGGGTGAGGATCGAAGCATGTCTCGGCCGGCGCATGTGCAACTTGGTCGCGTGCGAGGGCAGAGAGCGCGTGGAGAGGTGCGAGGTGTTCGGCAAGTGGCGGGCGCGCATGGGCATGGCCGGGTTCGAGACCCGACCCATCGGGTCGGGCATAGGCGAGACGCTGAGATCGAAGCTGAACTCGGGGACACGTGGCAATCCGGGATTCACTGTCGGCGATCAGGCGGGCGGAGTTTGTTTTGGTTGGATCGGAAGGACGCTGACCGTAGTTTCTGCGTGGAGATGATGATTATTATTATTATTATTATTTTATCTTTGCTTTTTTGATGAAAAATGAAGATAATATTAAAGTAAGGACTTTTTTAGGTAATTGTTTGGGTTGTTGGTTAGCGTTTTGTATTAATTAGTAATTTGAGGGCAAGGACGTGAGCCAGGGGAACTAAGACTTCGTAAGCTACGTGTGCTTTTTTCTTTCTTCTTCTTTTTTATAATGATTATTATTTTTGTTTCCGTCGCTTGGATTGTAAAGCAGATTGTAATTTATGGTATATTTATATTTTAATTTTAACAGTGATTAATCGTTTATTACAATTTCAATTTGACTTGATAAAAAATGTTTATGTGGCTGTGGTTGTGGTTGGTTGAGCATAGTTTTAAGGTAAGTTCCTTAGTTGTTTGGTGGGGCAAGTAGGTATATTACATATTGCGTGTGTATGTAATATATCTCTATATATATCTCTACATACGACTAAAGTCCCTGGGCAAATTTAATAACTTTCCAGATTCCCCCTTCTTTTCATTTCTTGATAATTGTAGCGCAGTTCGGAATTATTAATAACTGAAGGTCAATTTTATTGTATCCTCCTATGTGATACGTTACTAATTAATTTCAATCTTCATCCCTCTTCAACTTAATTTTGTCCTCTCTTTCCTATATATGTCATATTTTGATAACCTATCGAAAATCTAATTGAGATAGGATAAATCTAAACAATTTGAATGTCGAACATGGATTCTACTTATATTTATTAAACTTTGCAGTGACAGTTACTAGATTTTTATGACCACCATTGATGTTTGCAGCCACAAACAGGTGGGTACTGTACTTTAAAGTGAAATGCTTGTCAGAATCTTCATTTCATAATATTATTCAAGATTTTAAAGGTTTTTTTAATTAAATAAACGAAAAAAAATAAACCATTAACAAAATAAACCAAGAACGAAAAGTATTAATAAAATAGCAAAATTCGTCATCCCAGATGACGAGTTATTTCGAGCTGGCCCGCTGACTGGTCAAGTTGACTCTTGTACAGTGTAAAAGAGTAACTCGTCATCTGGGATGACGAGTTACAAGAATTTTTCCCGACCAATCTGCATGCGCATGCAGCTGTCGGAAATAATTAGAATAACTCGTCATCCCAGATGACGAGTTACGTTAGTGGGAAATAATTCTCTTATCTCGTCATCTGGGATGACGAGTTACGTCTCTATAAATACCTCACCTACTTGCATGTTAACATATCATTCTAACATACAACAGTTTACACAATGGTGTCGAGTCGCATACAAGTAATAGTTTATTTCGGCGGTGAAATAATTCAATCATCCGATTCCACCGTCAAATATAGTATTCGTCCTATTGCATATAGACGAATTCGTCGCAATACCAATTTTTCTGAGTTTATATCGTTGTTGTTCGAAATTACGGGTGCTGATAGTAGTCGTTGTTCGTTTGTTGTCTACGGGAAAAATGAATACTTTCAACATTCTCGCCACTTTCATCAGCTACTCCAAATCTCCAACGACAGCGATCTACAATTTTTCATACATCCCGATTCGGAGAACAATTGTCTTGAAGTTTTTGTTGAGGCTGTTGAAAATTCAAACTTTGATTTGAACGAAGAGCCTCATCGCAATTTTGAGGAGCGGTGCGAGTTTCCTGCGTTTGAAGTTGGTTCTTCCAGTTATACATGTCCGGATTTTCCCGACATTGTCTCAGTTACGACAGGGTTCAGCAATATTTCTCTGGAGATGCCGACGCTTGGTGTTCCATTCAATATGCCAGAATCCGTGTCAGAACCCGTGCCAGACGTCGTGCCTGAACCCGAGGAAGACGTTGATGTTAGTGATTCGGAAGCAGACGATGAGGATCCATTGTCCGAGTTACCCGATCCCAACGACGACGACGAGAACAACGACGAGGATGCCCCAGATGATACCACTCCGCTGGACTCTGCTGCTCCAATGCTGTTTCAGTCCGTCCCATTTTTCCAAACGTACCAAATGCCACCTCGCGTAATAAATATAATGATAATATTAATTAATTTGATAATTAATACTTATAAATAAATATAATGATTATATTAATAATAATAAATTTGATTCGAATGCGTTTAATAGTCATTACAAAATAAAAATAACGTTTCTCGTAACGATCTATCTGCCATGATGGGCCAAATGACCGCCGGTCCCACAACGAGTCGGCCTACGCACTCTATTTCCTCGACGGTTCGCTTGCTCCGCATCATCTCCCGGACTTCGAGGTCGTCGCGGTCGTGGTGAAGGTGTCGTAAACGCCTAATATGCGATAACCAAATTTTAATTCACGTAAATAGGGCTTTAAATGCCAAATTGCAGGAACAAACCTGATTATCCATATCCAGCACCGCACTACCCCAATTAAACGTCCGCACCTCCTCAATATCCTCCAGCAGCTGAAGGTACGTCAACGATACGGTGCTGGCGCTACAATCTGGGAACATCACCGCACCGAAGAGCAGCATCGCATATCCCCGTGCTGGACAGTCGACCTCTACCTCATCACTATCATCCGTTATCGGATTATCCAACAACCAACTAGCTAAGGTCTTCATCGACAGCGCTGACCCCTTAATTTTATCATTCGGCGGTCTAAAACCTAGCAACCGCTCACACTCGTCTACCCACTGTGTGACCGTCCTCGTATGGATCACCCCGGACACACAACTACCATCTACAGGCAAACCCCACAGTATACCTATGTCCTGTAGAGTAACCGTCGCCTCACCAACATAAAAATGAAACGTATGGGTCTCTTTTCTCCAGCGCTCTACCAATGCTGTAATCAAATGAGGGTCAACCCTCTGTGACATACAGCTGTAGACGCTGTATAGACCCATATCGTTCAACTTCCCTAATAAGCGACCGTGTAGGTGATTCGGTGCTTCTCTCGTACCCCACACTACATTTTCTAACGACCTAGTTCTAATAGTACTATCTATCGCATTCTTATCCAATAATAAGTCCCTACTACGGTGATTTGACTGCATCGTCAACACCGAACTATCAATAGGCCCGTAACAAGCATCCAAATCCATTCTACATTTAAGAAAACGAAACCAAACACAACAAAAGAAAATTAACATTCGATAATGAATCTATTAATGCAGAAACCCATTAATTTCGTATCGTCAAGGGTCGCTCACCTGATGTAAATCGGCGTAGTACGTCGTAGAGGCGGCGGCGGGGCGTCGGGGCTCACGGCACGGGGTCGGGTCACGACGGGGCGGCGAGTCACTGCGGGACAGCGGCGGGCCGGCGAGGGGCAGGTCACGGCGGGTCACGACGGGTCACGGCGAGGGGCGGGTCACGACGGGTCACGGCGGGCCGGCGAGGGGCGGGTCACGGCGGGCCGTCGAAGGCGGGTCGCGGCGGGGCGTCGGGTCACGGCGGGACAGCGGCTCAGCGGGACTCCTCGGCAGCGGCTCAAGGCGGGGCGACGGGCAGGCACGGGCGTCGCGGGGCGACGGGCAGGCACGGGCGTCGCGGGGCGACGGGCAGGCACGGGCGGCGCGGGGCGACGGGCAGAGGCCGGCGGCGAAGGGCGACGGGCAGGCACGGGCGGCGCGGGGCGACGGGCAGGCAGGGGCGGCGTTCGTCTTCGTCGTTTTTCGTCGTTCGTTTTCGTCGCGTCTGTTCGTGTTCGTCGTTTAAAAAACAGATCTAACTCGTCATCCTGGGTGACGAGTTACTCTGTAACTCGTCATCCTAGGTGACGAATTAGACCACATCACTGTTTTGCCAGCGGGGATAAGTAATTTGCCAGCGGGGATACGTAATTCGTCATCCTGGATGACGAGTTACGTAACTCGTCATCTGGGATGACGAAGCTTTTTATTTTATTAATACTTTTTCTTTTTGGTTTATTTTGTTAATGGTTTATTTTTTTTTGTTTATTTAATTAAAAATACCAGATTTTAAACTACAAAAAAAGATGCGTGAGAGTTTATTAACCTTGGGGAGAAATAATATGATGACGTATGCATGATGTGACATACGCACAACGGAACGCCAAAAGTTACGCAAGGTGTATGTATTAATGTAAAGAAAATTTTTTAACAACCTTACAATCACTCAACATAAAGACGCATCAATGTGAAATTTTATAGAAACGTAAACATATTAAATACTTGTTGGGACGCTTACCGGAAATTATACAAATTCATTGAAGCCGAAATTCGAAAAAGTAGATTAAATGAATCCTAATTACGATGAAAGGTTAAGCTAATCTCAAGATTTTTATATGTATAAAAAACAATACCATAAGAAAAAAATGACGTGATGTAATAGTATATAGAAACAGAAATTGGGTGAATGCATCATTCATGAGCTAACAAACTCGTGTATTAATTATAGGAGAAACAAAAAAAATAAAACAAAGATTTTTTAGGATGACAAGCACTAATAAACCGACACGAAAAATTCAAAAAAAGTGAAAATCAATGCGACCGGTGAAAGATATTCATCCTGATGTGTGACAATGGAATTATGATATCAACAATTCTAATTTTAGAAGCATAAAAATCATTACTAGTGTGTTCTACACCTAATCAATATCTTTATATAAAGGGAACTTTCAGCCCAATAAGATAATGGACTGCAGCATGAACAAGCCCAAATAAATGCCCAATAAGAGGCCCATTAATGAACCAAGGTCATATCTTTGCTTTGTAGGGATACATTCGTCATTACACGCGACGAAATTAGTACGACATAGCAAAGGTCATCTCATTTCTTTTCTTTCTGCTTCCAACAAACTGAACAAACCTGAAAATTCTCAACGAGGCTAGCAAGCACGCCGAGGGGCAAGGAAGGGAAAAGCGTATCAAACTCGAGTTCCTATAATCCTATCTCAATCAATCGTGATCCTTCGCTGCCGATTTTTGCTTTGCTGATCGGATTTGCTGTTTTTAGTTGTATGCTTAATGGTCTCGTTTTTATTTAATCATGAGAAATCGCCAATTTACGCGAGATTTATGATTACAGTTTTGTAGCTTGGGGAATTTCTTTTTGCAGAGCTGAATGTTATTGTTGATGATGAGGATGGCGGCGATAATGGCGATGGTGATGAATGATCTGATGCAAGTCTTGCCTTTTGCCGCGTGATACGATCGTTTCTAACATATAGAGGTATATGTCGATCAAGACTAACTTATTCTTAATCCTCTTCTTAATTATACCTTCGGCTATTTGGTGTTGAGTTGCTTTCGTATGGTCATTATTATAATCGTCCAAGGAAGTTGCTTTGGAGTAGTTTATGGTGATCTTGCTAGCCTGAAGCCATGGATCTGCGTTGTGAGGGATTTTGCTCACTATGTCTTGTCATACCTGTTGTTTTACCATTTAACTAAACCCTAAATTTTGCTAAACCTGGGATTCTACTATCATTGGAATCTGCATTTTCTCTGAATTGAGGACATTTTCCGCTCAAATCACTCATGCATATCTAAAATAAGCAAACTCAATATCTGGTTAACATTCTATTTCTAGATCTTACAGTTCAAAGATTTTGGCTCGTAAATTTGTCTGTAGATAAATGGAGGCAAAAGCGTGTGATGCCAATCTTCTGGAAACAGATGCGCTTTTACCTCCTAGGAAGCGTCTTCTCGCAGGATTGAAGAGGCATAACCCCGACACTAGTCCACAGGTGTATTCAGCTACTGATAATCCAAATAGTGACCATGAACACTATGTTCTGAGCCTATTAAAGTCCCGATTCAGCGACCCTAATCTTTCAGACGAAGAGCTAGTCAAATCCTCCCAATATGCAGCGATTGAAGCCACTAAGCATGCAGAGGCTGCTCGGTCAATTGCTGAACAAAAGGCTGCAAGAGCTGTTAAGGCCATGGAAGCTGCGAAAAGAGCATTGGATCTTCTCACAACTATCACAGAGGATTCTGCTAAGAAAGAACAATCTCTCATCAAGAAAAGGGTGAAAAAGAACACGCCTCACGAGATAGTGTACAGTAAAAGAAAGGGGAAAGCAAATCCTGGAAAAGATGAAGAATCTGTCCACAAGTCGCATCAGACCACCAACAGTTCCCCAAGAATCACCAAGAGTTCATCCGTTTCTGATGCAAAAGGTCAAAAGAATAAAAGGCTGAAGAGCTCTGCTGATCTTACCAATGCAGTTGTAACGATTAACGGCAATGCAAGCAAAGAAGGTTGTGAAAAAGAGATAATCCAAGCTTCAGAAGCTGCGAAAGCTGAGCAAAACGATATAGCAGAGTCAGGAAATAACGACATTAATGCTCGACCGAATAGTAAACTCGCCGAATCATCAGATAATTTGGGTAGAAAACGGGGAAGAATGAAGGAGAAGAAATTGGCCCTAAGTGTTTGTAGTTTCAAGGATCAAAAAGAGCCCATCGACGACAAGAAAACTGGAGACACTGAATCGCCGTTAGGAACACTGACAACAGTGTGTTGACAGTCCAGGGAAGTGCCAAGCATTCAAGACACCATCTTGTGGGCTATAAGGAAACGCCATCGATATTCAAATCCAAGTATGAATTCGCAATTCCTTATATCTTTTTTCATCTTTGCTGGTATGAACTTTCTCATGAATTTATTGTTGGCTATATCTGTACTATAGCATCCGAGTTCAATGTTGTTGGCATGAGTGAGTGCCTCTCTTGCGTGTAATTTTTGAACATTTGAGTTTGAATTTATATAGTTGATTGCATCAAAGTGTGTGTAGGGAAGAAACTGTGCAAGAATCTTTGAAACTAAGCCAAAGCCCAAGAAGTAAGAACACAGACGACAACTAGCAACAGCTGCGCATGTTGTGGCATTATTACTTTTTTGTTGACTTTTTTTTTGGGTGGGGTCGACAATGAGAGAAAATTAGGGGAATCATTTTCGGATCTTGGCGTGCATATGTTCTCTCCGTGGGTTTAAAGCAAGCACCTTCGAAATATAAAATCAATTCCTTTCCCTTAACAAAATGGAGGGGAATTGCAGATAGGTCCTTTGAATATGTACCCCACCATTTTTCTTTCTATTGAAGCGTGAATGATGATAGAATAAGAGCATTTTGGAATATATCTTGCCACCATAGTTTTAAATGGGTACGAGTATTTCAACTCAATCAAAACAACGAGACTATTATTGAAGTTGGGAACTTTAACAAACTGTATTACAATATAAGCTAATCGCATTTTGAACGGATGTTAGAGGATGTGTCAAGTCAAGCAAGAGGAGAAGAAAACTCAAAAAGGTTTTGACCGTAATTTAACCGACGATGTCAAATATAGGCCTGCCTACCTTAGGGGCTTCATCGTAATACCAAGTATTAACGGAGGGCTGTTTTGTAAACTCAGCGAGCATAAATTCGTGGTCGAGTGCGATGGAATCGCTTTTCTGACCTTGTCGTCTAGCATCTCTCTCTCTTGGTAAATTCTACCATCGTTGGAGAAAATTAGAGGGATTTCAGCGTTCGGCGTCGTGGATTTCGAGATCCGAGGCTCTGCGTTTGAAGAGTGCCTTGATCTGACGTTGCAGTGAGGCTGCGCATTGCCTTTTGATATTTTCTCTTTCGTGGATTTCTGACTGCGAGATTAGGGTTTTTGAAGGGACCAGTAAAAAGCGAGACCCTAGTCTCGTTTGATTGTTTGATTTCACGCTGTATCAGCTTGTTCCTTGCTGAAGGGGAGAGTTTGACGTTTTCTGGAGGTTTTGTCGCGTTTGAACGGACAGCGAGACTCCCTTCGTTTGTTAAAGGATCCGGCAATTTGATTTGTTTTCTTCGCGTGTTTCTGGAGGCCTTAAGTAGCTGGTGGACGTACCTGCTCTTCTTTTTTTTTTTTTCTGGGTGACTTTCGCTGAGTTCAAATCTGTTGCGTATCGCAAAGGGAGTCGGTGATTGATTACCGTCAAAGCTGAAAAAAAAGGAAAATGTTACAGGAAGCTGAGATTTAGCGTAGTGCCCCAAAGATCCGAACGAATAATATTTGGTTGAAAACTTTTCCATCGTTTTGATCATTGTACAATCTATATGTATGACTCATAGATTGGGAGAGTTGTTTTTTTCCATGTGATGTAGCTTTGTCTTTAATGACTTGTGATAAAGCTCATCTTGATTTGTTATATGAGCTTCCTGGTTGTCTATTTTGTATTAATGTTCAGTTATTGTTTGCAGAATCACAGCCAAGGACTAGCTTCTGAGACAATTGAGGATTTGAGGTTATTCTGAAAAGATTTTGCATAACTGTCCTTCGAGGTGTCCCGGTCTATCTCTTGCTGATGGCATAGAGTTTTGTTCGACAAGAATGTTTAGCTCTTCGGCTTTTGAAAATATGAACTCTGTCAGTCCTGTGTTAACTTGGAAGCCTTTCGCGAAAGGGAGGCGATCTCAGAAGTCGGTTGCTAGAAACTTTGGCACCCTCAAAAGGCTTATAGATACTTTGTTGTCTTGTTCCGACAAGGTATTCTTTTAGTTCTCTGAATGTATTATTTCAAGTGTACATTTCAATTACTAATCACCTAAGGGTGCAGGTTGATGGATCTGTTCGTGGACGATCAACCTCTCGTAGGAAGGAGAAAGCCCTAGAAAGGAAAAGAATACAGTTAGATCTACTTTCTTCCTCCATGAAACTGGATTTGTCGACAGGATTTTCTGAAGTTAATGAGCAACCACTGTGTCCCAAATATCCCTCTGGTAAGGGTTCGGGTGTTAACCCTTGTCGCATTGGGCTGAGCTGATGAATTTTGAAAATTGTGGAATTGGGTAGTGGTGTATTTTATTTGGTCATCTAATTGATTGTAAAAATAATCGTGCAGAAGACTTGTCCGGTATTGAGCTTCTTGCTACTGTTGCCAGCATGGATGATGATTTCGTGAAGGCCAGATGGGAAGACCTTCCAGAAAGTTCTTTAGTTCCTAGGTGCTCTGTTGCAGCCACTTCTACCTCGCATTCTAAAGAACTTCCAAAACCTAACGGGTTAGATAGTTCTTTGTGTGACAAGACATTGCTCGGAGGTAACTCTGGGTTTGCCCTTGTTCTGCCTGAGTCAGCTTCCTCTTCAGAGAGCTCGTGCGGAATCCCTAACGAGAACAACACGCATAAGGTCAACAGGCAGCACTGGGATCTAAACATTGTGATGGATGCTTGGGTTGAGCCCTTTGGTTCAAATGCGATTGATATGCCTTTGGGAGAGAAACAGAAGGACTCTGAGGATCAATTGCTGCGAAATCCCATTGGCAAAACAGACGAATGTCCCAATCCGATAACAGAAGATAGTGAGTCAGCTGTCGCTCGGGATAGTACTTGCTGTCAGTTAACCTACCGTAAAGAAGATGCTTCCAGTTTTGCTGGAGAGTGTCGTGATCAAATTACTAGGGTTAATGTTGATAAGAGGAACAGCAATCAAGTCTTAGTTTGGGATTCTTGTCTTGAGCCCGCAAAACAAGTGAAGATGACTGAAGCAACTACTACTGATAGCTCTCTTCTGCATAAGCTGGATTTATCTGGAACGTTGATGCAAGTGGGTCAATTTGTCGAATCGACTGGCACTAATGTGGAGCTACAAGATGCAGTCTTCTCAAGTAATCTTGTTTTATGCGCCAACACATTAGCTTGTGACAAAGCTCACAGAAATACTCGAGATCTCACTGTATGTGATCTGCCTGCAATTGAAGTTTCTGAATCTACGATAGGCGTCCAATGCAATGACAGCAAAGACTGTATAATGGTTCCTGAAGGACCCATGCTCCTATTTCGATGGATAACATGATCCCTTGTAGACTTAGAAGCCATTCTGACGACAACGAAAATAATTCCGATGAGGCTAAACTTATGGTGATTCCGAAGCAAGTGGATAACATCGAAACCAATGATGAAGTGAAGGGAAGCATCATGGCGGGTTCTAGGGCGCAATGTATTAATCCATCTGTCTGTGTAGAAACCAATGATTTATCTGTGGCTGATTCTCCTCACTATGACCAAAGACACATGGTTGGAGATGATGTGACCAGACATGTGGAAATGTACGATTCCTCATATGAGGATGGAGAATTAAGGGGTTCATTCTTGTATGCATTGGAGGATAATGCTCTGGAAAATGAGTCCATTAACTATGAATCAGATGGAAGATACGCAGATGATTTATCTGCTGATGACCATGCTACGTATGGGATACTTGAAGGTGGTTCCGAGGCTTCTCACGGCTCTGAAACAGGAAATCTGAAAGAGAATGAATCTGTTACTCGTTCTTTGAGGCATTTAGTCAGCAATGACCTTAATGATGATCCAGACAACAATGAAATTTCTGGAAAAGGAGAATCAAATGCAGGATCAGGCACTACAGTGGATCACTCATTGGATTTGATTATCGAGGAAAATGATAATTGCAGGAAAAGACAAAAGGTGACTGACAGGAGAGATCTGTTTGCTCGTAAATCAAGAGATGCAGATGGATATCCATTTAAGTTTGCTGCCAGGCTATCATATATTGATTCACTTGACCGGATGAACCCTTACCCCATACAAAGATGCAGGTGCTGTTTACAATCTGTTAATTGCTGTTCCGTTCTACAAGCAGCCAAAACATGCATCAGCATGATTTTATATTTTTCTGTCGGAGCTTCCTAATATGAAATCGTATTGTAAAATTATTTCTTTTAGGTCAAATCGCTATAGGGATTCAGTCTCACACACCACAAGGGAGGATGTCACCTTAGAAAGATATCGAGGAAGACACAGACCAATTCCTCACAGTGAAAGAGATCAAGTTGGTCAGTCGCACTGGCCTTCGAAGAAGCGCTTCACCCCGAGATATCAAGGTGCCAAGGATCGTGGCTATTCCAGGCCAATAACGACCACTACCTCTACCTCAGGGGAATTTAACAGATTGAATGATGGCTATTACTGGAAAACTACGAATAATATGCCCATAGGTCTTCATAAACCTTTTATCAGGAAATCACCTCTACACAAGGACGATTCTTTTGGAATTCACACAAGATCACCCTTTGGACAAGGAACGAGTAGGTTCAAAAGCAGGGGATATCATTCACAGCGTGCTGGTCGAGAATTTGGGGAGCAATTGGAGCCTCAACCCGAACATGACATGGCACGTGCACCTCGTTTGACTCGTTACTCATCGATGAGAGAACGCAGCTTCTCTCCGAGTTCTGATACAGTGGCTCGTTTCAACAAACGCCTTCGAAGATCTCGTTCTAGATCAAGAACACCACCCCCCGCCATCACATAAGGATCAGAGCTTGCATACTATGAAGCACGGCAGGTCCCAGGATTTTGACAAGGTTAGAACAGGGAGGCCCTTTTCTAAATCTGCTTTCTCATCCGAGTATGAAGACAATTACTCATCGCCCTCACACAGAAGATTCTCGCCAATTCGTCGGTGGGTAGATGATCATGGCTCAGTCAGGGCTGACAACAACATTAGACACAGAAGGTCAACCGTTAGACATCTGAGATGCGATCATAAAGTCGATTCTGTGGGTCATTACCCACTAAGAAGATTTTCTTTCAAGCCCAACAGTGGTAGAGAAGCGAAGTTCGAGTCAAGGTCTAATTATGGGTGTGATGACAATGGTGAGGTGAAGCGTCTTGACAATGGTGGCAATATTCGAAGTCTTGGGACTGGTCGTGCTCTTGAGAAGGGTAGCTTGGATAATGGTAACTAACTGCAGTGATTTGGGAGGCATGAGACATGTCTGAAATGTGGCTAACAGTGTTTGTTTCTCTTTTGATATAGTTTAGGAATGATCAACAAAAGATTAGAGAAAATGATGACCCAATGGACTGGCAGAGCTGAGTTGTGTGGGTGATTGTTTTCCTCTTTCTGTTTTGATGCTTCTTGGTAAGAGAATAGAGAATCTGGTTTCCTTTTTTTCAAGATTTTCTACTCTCGGCTGTGTCACAGCTTTACTAAACATTACGTTTTATATATATTGTTTTGGGTTTGCTCTCTTTTTTCGTCCGTCATGTTTAAAGTTTAGATGATTTGTTGTAATATTTGAGTCTTGGTTTCAGTGAGGTTTTTAGAACCTTACTGAGTACCTCCTTTGGGGAAAAAATTAATAGTGGTCCGAAGTTTCAAGAATGGCAGCGCCACCACCAAATTGCTTCATCAAGCCTCTCACCAATTAGATTTGAAATAATAATTAATGGAATGGAAAAGGGACATCTATTAGTGTTTATTTACCAATCTGCTTATTAGCTTGAGCGCAATATATATCTCCACAAACACTCATTGTGGGATCCATTTGACTTTATTTCAATTTCGAAGCACTAAATAAAAGATAGACATCGATCACGTATGGGATGTCACGGCCTCTTTACTTTACATATACGTATAAGATAGAACTTAGAAGAGTAGAATTACGGCTGTGCCCTTAAACCAAAAATAGAACAGATTGATTATTAATATTAACGAAACCTACCAAGTGGTGGAGTGGGGATGATAAATTAAACGAACATGGAATGGAAATATCATTAATGATCGCATTAATATCCCCCATATGGAATGCTTCCACATGTCAAACTTGCTGCTGTTCCTTGGATAAGTTTCATTACAGTCGCAGAAGCCAAAACACTTCCCTTCCCTTCCCTTAATATGGTCCAATCCAATCCAATGGAGAGACCCCACCAAGTTTAATCCTTCAGCATTTCGGAAGATTTCACTTTTCCATCCACTGTTAATACATACTTTTTGCCACTTTTGTATTGCGCGTTATTCGCTATTTCGTTCGCCATGAACCAAGAATAGCATTTGCTTTCTTGAGGTTCAAAACCTTCATTTCTTCTTCGTTGAACCTTCGTTCGTGCTCCAGCGGCAAGAACCCTGTTTTTTTTTTTTTTTCTGACCTCTTAAGGTTAAATCTCAACTTTCCTCGTATTTCTTGGACTCTTATGTTTATTTGCTCTAAACCCAAGAAATTACCAGCTCAAATGGATGCAAAGATTGCTCTTTTTCTGTGCATTGCTTCATCCATTCTCCACTTCACAGCTGCTGCCTTCACCCCCCGAGATAATTACCTCCTTAACTGTGGATCAGACGCCGCAACAGTAGTCGTCGACGCCAGAACCTTCGTCGGAGATGCTTCTCCGCCGCCGTACAACGGCTCGGCGATTCTATCTCGAGGTAAGTCGATTTCTCTCTCAGACCCAAACCCAGCTTCTAGTTCGAACGTTCTTTACCACTCAGCTAGACTTTTCACCGCTGATTCGAGCTACGTTTTTGGCATTGCGAATTTTGGACGACGCATTTCCTTCGATTGCATTTCTCTCCCTTACTTCTGGCAATTACAATCTGAAAGGAAGCAATTTTAGGGTTTCTGCAAATGGGCTCACCCTCTTAAACAGTTTCCGTACCAATTCCACCGTAATCGAAGAGTTCTTCTTAATGGTAGACAGATCTGAGCTTGAGATCTCCTTCACGCCAGCTACTGATTCAACCTTCGGATACATCAACGCCATTGAAGTCTTCTCAGCTCCTAAAGACTTCTTCATAGATTCAGACAACTTGCCCCTGGTAACTCCAAAGGGTAACCAAGAATTCAAACAGAACGTCTCTTCGCTCGTTCTGCGCACCGTTCATAGGATCAACGTCGGCGGATCGAAGGTGACGCCCTTCAACGACACGCTGTGGCGAACGTGGATTCCCGACGAAGAATTCCTCGTCTTAAAATCTGCTGCTAAGGTTGCTCGAACGATGAATCCTCCTCGATATCAGCCCGCGGCGCTACGAGGGAAAATGCGCCCGAAAGCGTTTACATGACAGCTCAGCAGATGAACGTCGCAAACAACAGTTTGAACAACTTGTTCAACGTAACCTGGGATTTCCCCGTAAATGGCAGAAGTACTGCGTATTTGATTCGATTGCACTTCTGCGACATAGTGAGCTCTGCCCTCGACACGCTGTACTTCAACGTATACGTAAACGAGGTTACTGCCTACAAAGATTTCGACTTGTCTGCCCTAACGTTCCATCAGCTGGCGTCTCCTTTCTACGTCGATTTCATGGCGGAAAAAGGCGAAGGTTCCGGCGATTCTGTAAGAATCAGCGTGGGCCCGTCGGAGCTGAGCACCACCTGGCGTAGAAACGCTATCCTTAACGGAGTAGAGGTCATGGGAAGTAATGGGCGTTCGTAGCGTAATTCCAGCCTCAGCTGAGAAATCGACGAGGCTTAGAAAAAACTGGCTGATTTGGCTGCTTGTGATCTGTATGGCTATCTTTGCGTTGGGCTCGGTCGCCTTTTCAGTTGCGTTCTTCGTCTTCAAAACGCCGTAGAAGAAGAAGAAGCAAGAAATCGAAGCCGAGGCAGAAAAGGGCTCAAAGCTCGGGCTGGGCTTCGCTGCGGGCCTTAAACGGTAGCTCCATCGCAACCTCAAACAAGACAGTTCTCCTCCACTCGCCGGGCCCATACGGCTACTACGACTTGAAAATCCCATTCGAAGACCTAAAGCTCGCCACAAACGACTTCGACAAGAGCCTAATCGTAGGCTCGGGCGGGTTTGGGGACAGTCTACAAGGGCATCCTCGGGCAGGACCAAGTCAAGGTTGCGGTCAAGCGTGGGGTGCCTGGGTCGAGGCAGGGCCTGCCCGAGTTCCACAACGAAATCACCGTACTTTCCAAGATCAGACACCGACACTTAGTCCGCTCGTGGGCTACTGCGATGAAGAAGGGGAGATGATCCTAGTTTACGAATACATGGAGAAGGGCACGCTGCGGCCCACCTGTACAAGACGGGCTGCGGCGGGGGCCCGTCCCTGCCGTGGAAGCAGAGGCTGGAGGTGTGCATCGGGGCGGCCCGCGGGCTTCACTACCTCCACACGGGCTCCGCCCAGGGGATGATCATTCACCGAGACATAAAGTCGACCAACATACTCCTCGACGAGATTTCGTAGCGAAGGTGGCGGATTTTGGGCTTTCGAAGCCCGGCCCGTGCCCGAACGAGACGCACGTGAGCACGGGTGTGAAGGGCAGCTTCGGGTATTTGGACCCCGAGTATTTCCGGCGGCAGCAGCTGACCGATAAGTCCGACGTGTACTCTTTCGGGGTGGTGCTTCTGGAAGTTTTGTGCGGTAGGCCCGCGATCGACCCGTTGCTAGAGAGGGAGCAGGTGAATCTGGCGGAATGGGCCATGGAGCGGGTCAAGAACGGATCGATCCGTGAGGTTGTTGACCCGATTATCAGAGGGGAGATTAGAGAGGGTGTTTTGGAGAAGTTTGGGCAGACGGCGGAAAAGTGCTTGGAGGATTATGGGGTTGATAGGCCGAGCATGGGAGACGTGCTTTGGAATTTGGAGCAGGCGTATCTTATTCAGGTGAACGGCGGAGAGGTGGAGGAGGAGGATGGTGGGTCTCACCGCGGCGGAGGAAGGCGTGCGGTGGATATCACGGAGGTGCCGTTGGTCGGCGGCGGCGATGATGCTTGCTCGGATATATCGACGAGCGGTGTTTTCTCTCAGCTGATTACTAGTGAGGGTAGGTAAAGCTGAACTAAGGTAGGTTTGTTTAATTGAATATATATATTACTGCAATTGAATATTTGGTCAAAGTGGTGTTCTTTTGAGGTGATGTGTGAGTTTGATTGTATTTTTTAAGGTTCTTAAATTATGCTGTATCTATCTATATGAATTTACCTTTTTTCTTGCATTGGTGATTTTTTGAGATAAAGGATGGAGAACGACTAATTGACAGTCTGGCAATTCAAATCATGCGACACCTGTAAAAATACAGAAATCATACCAAGTAAAGATAATATATAAAATAAAGGAAAAGATTCATTGTTATTATTTCCTTATTTGGGTTATTTTTTTTATTTTTATTTTTACCTACATCTGCCATAGCGACGTGACGTTGTAAATGTTACCATTCGCTCGTATCTTCTCGGCTCAGCCAGCAATAATTGATAGTAAAAGGGTTTTTGTTTTTTTTAATTTCACGAACAAACGTTTCCCTCAAAATTACCATTCGAATTAAAGGGTCTCAATCTCGAAGCACGCCAAGTAAATCGTAGGAGTAAAAAAGGGGGAGGGGTTAGCATTTTTTCAATTCGATTGAGAAAGCGAAAGATTGCGGAGGAAGAATTACTCCTCGAGTTTGAAGATGACAGAGGTAACACTCCATGTCTACGATGTGACGAACAGCGGTAACGAGAAGACGAACAACACGATTATGCAGATCAACAAGGTGTTCAAAGATGGTATTGGCTTGGGTGGGATATTCCACAGTGCCGTTCAGGTTTATCTTTCTTTTCTTACTTCTCCAAAAAAAGATCGATTTTTACCTGATTACAGAGGGTTAGATCTAATCTTTAAAGTACAAAGTACGTTACTTGATCTCGTGTGCTAGGTATTTTGTCGGCACTACTCCTATCTGGGCTTGAGCTGTTATGGGTTTGTGATTTGTCGGTGAAATTAGGTTTAGGACGTGTGTTTATGTGGTATGGAGTTCTTGTTTGATTAGGGTTGTGCTCTGGGAAATCGAGATTGTTGAGTTTCAGGTCGGATGGTGCGCAAAGTTAGTATATTTGCTATTCGCAGGAATCCATGGTTCTCTTCCTATTATTAATTTGTACTGCTGATGGGAGATCGTAGTAGTAGTTCAAGTGTTTACCAGAGCTTTGAGTGCACAAGGATGGATCAATTTCCTGGTTTATTCCCATCGTTGAACGTCGTGCTTGAAATGGTGATATTGTTTCGGGAACAGTAATTGTTTGGAATGATCAGGATAGTTGATTTGTTTGGTCTTTCTAAATCTTGTTGATATCTGCTGTTCTGGGATGGTGTATCTTCGTTTGCATTTTGCACCATTATGACATTCTTTGGGATATTTCAAATATATCTAATATATTTCGTGGTCTCTTTGTTTTACAGGTTTATGGAGATGAGGAGTGGTCGTTTGGCTACTGTGAACAGGGTTCTGGCGTATTTAGCTGTCCGGCGAAGAAGAACCCAATGTATACATATCGCGAGAGCGTTGTACTTGGGAAAACATCCTTCTCCATTATCAAGGTTAATCAGATAGTGAGGGAACTAAGCAGGGAGTGGCCTGGCCACTCTTATGACTTGCTATCAAAGAACTGCAACCATTTCTGTGATGAGCTTGCTGAAAGGCTGGCCGTGCCAAGGCTCCCTGGTATTACTTGCCATCTCATTTACGCCTACAAATGCATCATATTGTTGTTACAGTGTATCGTTCTAACTTTTCTTCATGACCCTTACCTTATTACATCACAGGTTGGGTGAACCGATTTGCAAATGCTGGCGACACTGCTGCAGAAATAGCTGGGAACACGGCCTATCGGGTAAGTATCAATCACACCTCTTTTCTCCCCATAGTTAAAAATCTTTTCGCCATTACATTCCTGGAAATTTTATGTTCTTGGATCGCATTTCTGCCGTCAAATGCAGTTTCGCCAAGCAAAAACTGAGATTGTAACTGCAAGCAAAGTGGCTTATCGATTCCTAGCAGGAGTTGCTTCGAATAATTTAGGCGGGGCCCAAGATTCTTCTGATGGAAACTCCAACAGGGGCAGTCCTAGGTTTCAAGGCGCGTGGTTCAAGAACCTCATTACGCCTGGCGCTAAGCCCTCGAGCAGTTGTATAGAGCCCGATAACAAGGAAGAAGAAGGTGTCAAGGCAGCAGTTCAACGCCACAAAGAAGATGCTGATGATGAAGCACCTCTAAGGTCAAGTTCTTGACATAGATAGCTCTTATGATGATGGGGGGGGGGGGGGGGGGGGGGGGGGGGGGGGGGGGGGGGGGGGGGG